>RJWM01005635.1:0-90518 GCA_004363535.1 Dasyprocta punctata
CATGGTGGAGGAAAACTCCTCAACTGATGGTATCCAGGAAGCAGAGAGTAAGGGAAGAACACCAGAGATGAAGGGGCCAGAGACAACATTATAGTCCCCAAAACCACATTTCCATGACCCACCCAGACACATCCAGAAGTGTGCTTTCCTGATCTCCTAGGAAACATCTCTGAAGCCAATTAAGTTGACAATCAAGATTAACCACCACACTTTCTCAAAATAAATTCTTTTAAAAGGCTGGGAATATTGCTTAGTATGAGAGAGCTTGCCAACAATGAGCAAGGGCCTGGGTTCAATCCCCAGTAGCACAAACACACACACAAAAGTTTTTTAAGTCTTTTGAAGAATTCTGTTTAAAATTCACTGTAATGATGTAAAGTCTACTGAAATGATTTCATAATGGAAGGGGGAGAAGTCATGGCCCTCTGGTTCAATCTGCTACTTGGAAAAAAATGAGTTCTCTAGTTTTACTGAGATAGATGACCTAGTTAAATGTTATGGGATTCTGTACTTTAAAAAATATGTGCATTTCACATAGGAAATACCAAGTATAAAATGTAGATACAAGAAGTCAACTGGTTTCTCCTAGGGCCTGACATGGTGGCGAGCACTTTGTAGGTATTCGTTAAGTACTTGTTGAAATATCTTATAATCTAAAGTACTGTACTTTCATTTTTTGGAGTCTGGGCATAGAATAGGTTTGATAGATTACGGTCAAGTTTACTGAACTGAAATTTCAATAAGGCCCAATTGTGCACAAAAATTAGAAGAAAAAACCAGACATGGTGGCACATGCCCATACTCTCAGAACTCTGGGAGGCTGAGGCAGGAGGAGTCCAAGATTGAGCTCAGCCTGGACATTTTAGGAATTTATTTAGACCTTATCTCAAAATAAAATAGGGATGGCAATGGAGCTGAGTGCAAATTAACTGAGTTTAATCCCCAATACTTTAAAAAAAAAGATATAGAAGACAAATATATAGTTGCCATACAAGAATATGTTCTTATGTGGTAATAGGCTTAGTAAACAAATTTTGACTTGGCCTCTTCCTGGTGATACTGACCACTTGGTCTGGGACATACTTCCCTGAGAAAAAAGAAAAGTGTCAAGGAACCACTTCCACTCATTTTTGCACTCTTATAGCTTATTTTTCATTTGTATTTCTTTTTTTCTGGTTTAATAGTTTAAAAAAGTGAAACCAACTTTACCCAAGACTAAGTCAGCAGACACAGTAGTCTTCTACCCTAGGTGTCTAGGTCCAACATAAAAACTAAGTGGTCATCTATATACTTCTTATGTCTTCTATGCACTTCTTATGTCATCAAGAGTTTAGTGAGTGATATTAAGAGGAAGCTAGTCATAAAATGAGACTTCTAACTTCAAAAAGCAATCCAAAGCTCAGAGTGCTAGTTATTTCTTACATTTTTGTGTGCTCTGAAGTTTCTTGACCTGCAAGAGAGATAGAGCAGTTCGAATTGTAAAGTGAAGTTAATTGAAAATGCAAAATACTAATTGGCTTCAGTTTGGAGTCAGCATTAGAGAACACTATTTTCAGAAAATTATGTTAAAAGCTATTACTACATTGCTTCTGCTGTTATTAACTGGAGACAAAAAGTGAAGCATAAATATCTACAAAGAGGAAGACCAACATCAGACTCAGAGAAACAGCAAGTATAATGATAATGATCAAGGTCATAATTGGATTATTATTTTATTATTACTCTTAAACTCTACTGGGAGGGAATATGAATCAGTTTGTCCAAATAGCTTTATATACAGCACTTTAAATCTGACTAAAATACAAGAGACACTATATACAAAACAGATTTTTAGCCTTAAAGAAGAAAATATACAGAAAGGAAACTTTGGTATTATGCATCTAAACTAACTCAATTGTTCCTTCTGTTGATTCCCAGCCTGCCCAACTCAATTTATTTCAGTACAGTATTTGTCAAAATCTATGTTCACATCTGAATTGCTGATGTTTTTAGAAGTATCCTTTTTAGATTTCTACCACAATGTTATTTTGGGGCAAAGACATTTCCTTGACTTCTAGGATTGTACCACATGGTTGGTGAGGAATGTGAGTTCTAGAACCCTATGATTCTGAATATCCCTTGGGAAAAATGATGATGATTTATTTATTTATTTATTCAATTGACAGATATCTACTGATACCTACTGGCTCCAAGTTCCATCTAGACATAATGTGTATTGCAGGCAGAGAGTAAATAGGCTCAAAGGCTGTGATGTAAGAAAGATGAAGCATTTAAGGCATTTTAAAAAGTGAAGGTGGCGGGCTGGGAGTTTGGCTCAGTGACTTAAGCACCTGTCTGACAGGCACAAGGTTGTGAGTTCAATTCCCAGTGCCGCCAAAAAAAAAAAAAAAGTGAAAGTGGGTGTTATGGCTTTTATTTAGATGTCCCCTCAAGGTACTTGTTGTGGACTACAAATTCACAATGACTAAATTAGCATATTTCCCAATGGGATAAGAGGGAGGATTAGGATTATTGGTACCATCTATCTGAGATTTCTCATTGACTTGTCTAAGAATAAGATCATCTACGCCTTCTCAAATCATCACAGGATTATACTCTGGGTCAAGATACTTCTAAACATAAGATTATCTACACACTCTGGAGTTGGAGGCTTCGGATGAATTGCAATCCTTTGTTATCCCCACCGATCTTGGTATACACCAAATAAATAGTGGCTGCTTTGGGAGTGGAGGAGGTCAGATCCAGAGACATTGACTGTCAGTCATTGAAGGAATAATCACCTCTGTTTTCTTTTTTTCTCATGGCATTCTAGAGAAGGACAATTGGGATTCTTGGCCAGGTTCCCAATACTGACTATCAAGACTCTTGGCTGGGTTCTCAATATTTGGTGCCCAATGTGGGGCAGAACACATGACCTTCAAGCCACAACAGCCACTATCAAGGTGCTGACAATCCACCGGACCTTACATGACTAAATTAAAGGTAAGTGGAGTGTTTTACTGATTATATAACTCAGATGCAATTAACAAATAGAAATTGGTTGTGGGAGACTATTTGTAAAGGGTAACTATGGGGCAATCGTATTGTTTATCTGTTGAAGAGAAAGAATTTAACCAATTGATTATGAAGCTGTTAAATGACGTCAACATCAAAATCCCATCAAAACTTATTTTTAGATTATTCCATCAGATATCTAAATTATATCACTCCTTTCCCAAAGTGGGCCTATTTGATATGAGAGTTTGGGATAAAATAGGTGAGAGTTTTTATGTAGCTACAATCCAAGATAAAAAAAAATCCATCCCAAAACGATCGCTACATATAACTTGGTAAAAGTGGCCCTCCCATCATTGCAACATAACCTAGAAAACAAAGCAGACCAACAGCCAGGTACCATTACAATACACTACCTGTGCTGACAAAATGATTATGAATGAGGCAAATAAAATGGAAAAGAGCAATGATATAAACATAATGAAAAAGCCAGATCACCATAGTAATAAGACTCCCAATGGGTTGCTAGAGAAAAGCAAAGCATATTTTAAAAATATGGATAATCAAATATACTCAGTTTTACAAGATTGAATTTGTGGTCCCCAACAGGTACTCATAGGTGGGGCTTTGGGAGGTGACTGGAATATGGGCATGTGATACTGGATCGTGGGTGTGAGATACTAGATTACTTACTGACAGATTTATAGGTGGGTGTGATGTTGGAAGATGAAGTGTGGTAAGAAGAGGTGGGTCCTTGGGGGTGTGACCTAGAAATCTATATTCCTCCTCTTGATTTTGTGTTGCTTCCTGGCTGCCATGCCATGGACTGTTTCTCCTCTGCCACTCTGCCTTGGAGGCAGCCAATTATGGATGGAAACCTCTACAAACCGTGAGCTAAAATAAAAATTTCCCCCTTTAACTTGTTGGCATTGGATATTTTATCCCAGCAACAAGAAAGTAACTAAGACAGTGGCACTAGGAGATCTTTTACCTAGTGTTCAGGAGCTCCTGGACTCAAGCCCCAAGACCACAAACAAACAACAAAAACAAACAAACAAAAAATCCCAGAAGTGGTTGGAACTTAATGAAACAGGAGAGAGTGCTGCAAAATGAGAATGAGGAAGGAACCAGGGGTCTTAGATCCTTGAAAACTTATGAATGATATAAGAAAGTGGCATGATCTGATTTACATTTCAAAAAAGATAAATATGACTTTTCTATAAGAAGTAGATCAGAGGGGGCAAGAGAGACAGAAGAGAGAGAGAGAGAGAAAGAGAGAGAGAGAGAGAGAAGTTCATTGTTTACAGTACTATAGTTGAAAGGATATAGTGAAATCATTAGTACTATAGTTGAAAGGGTATAGTGAAATCATTAGAACTGGAAAAAGTACAGATGGATTTTAGAGATGTTTCAGAAGAATATTTAATTCGACAAGAGTGTATATCAATCAGGACCCCTACCTTTCTGGTTTGGGAAAGTGGGTGGATGGCAAGTTACATATTAAAAAGCTAATGATCTCAGAGAGAAGCAGCTTTCAGAGGGGAGCGTTCCATGCTCTTGAATCCTTCCCAAAGGATCCTGCAAACTGTCTCAGTTATGTTCCCCTGAATTCTGCTTGCATAGGGATGGTTGTGCAGTCCTGCACATGTTGGTTCTTTAATCGTTACCATTTATTATTTTTTCTTGTAGGACTTAAACTACACAGAAAACTGAGGGGCTACTTGATGTGGAGCCTTGTAAGTACTTATCAAAACTATCTGAATGTACCCACTCGCTCGATTTTCCACTTTATAATAGGAAGAGTAAGAAGCACTTTAACCAATTTAAGTAGGGTACAGCTACGCTGGTGAAATTCCTGGAAATCTCTCAAATAGATGTTGTAGCCAAACGTTCTAAAGATTAGAAATACTGGGAGCTGACATACTTTTTTTTTTCTTGTTTCAAAATTTCATTTTATTTTATCACGTTTTTGTTTTGTTTTTTGAGATCAGATTTTTTTTTCTTTTTTTTGTACTGGGAATTGAACTCAGTACCTTCCACTTACCAGGCAGGTGTTTATGCCACTGAGCTACATCTCTGGCCCTATTGAGACCAGAGTTTGCTGTGTAACACAGGCTGGCCTCAAACTCACCGACCTCCTGCCTCAACCTCCAGAGTATTACCATGCCCAGTGTAAGGGCCAACACTTTCTGCCTCAAAGAAAAATTCTAGTGGATTGATGGAAATGGAAATACAGTTGAGAAGGCACTGACATGGAACCCAGTAGGACATATAAGCCATCAATTTAGAGAAGGAGGGACTCTTTCTATTATATAGTAGGAAATAGAATGAGTGGGTACAGTTCAGATAATTTTGATAAACTAAAGGAATGCTCATCTTATGTCACATATTTCTGCCTAAAGTTGAAAGGAAGGAATTCTGGGAGGCGTCATGGGGGGAGGAGTGAAGAGTTGTGCTGGACATTTGAAGCACACGCCAACTTGGACACACTTTGGAAGGCTACAGCACAGAAGCCCTTTAGGAGGTAGCAGTTGTGATGTTTCAACGGATCTGTTGTCAAACCTGGGCTGGAAGTTCATCTTCTGGCAAAACCCATGTTCAAGAGATGAGGGCTGGAGAGAAAGAAGAGATTTATTCAACAGCCAAATAATGGAGAATAGACTAGAGGTTTACTCAAAAATCAGCTTCTCAACTCAGGGAGGTACAGATATGACGGTGAGAGATAGGCTAATAAATAGTAGAAATCTTCATGCCTTTCTGGAAATTGGCAGAGATCTTCCAGGAGCTCAGGTGCCAGCTCTTTCCCCTTCCTCCGTCCATAGATTGTCGTTTCTGATCATGGCCATTGTAGAGATCTTTCACCTACCTCGGAGCAGGAGGAGAGAGGCTGGGTGAGTCAAGGGCCAGGCAACCCTATGCTAGAGTTTTGGACAAAACATTTGTCAAATGAGCAACCTGTCCATAAGCAGAGCACAGCTGAATCTGACCCAAGATGAACGGCAGCAAAAGAAACAGAAGGCAGAGATAACGCGCCTTTTATCCCATTTCAGTCATCCACTGGACATCTGCAGGCTCTCGGAAAGAGTCAAGTGTTCTCAGCAGAAGCGGCTTTCCCGTCGCTGCAAAGTAACCTAGGCAACCATTATCTTTTTAACCCACTCGGCAGAGGTGTCATCTACATACAGCGAAGCCAGTGGGGAGGACTAATATTGTGTTGTTCAGCTGTGTGACCTCCAAAATTAGTAATTTTGAAGTGAGCAAATGAAGTTAGAGGGTTTATTTAGGTTTTCCCCAGTAACAGAATCAGTCTTCTCAACTGAATAATTTTATTGAGCTATACTCGCCCTTCTGTGTCCCAATAAGAAAGTTAGATAACAGAATTTGCTCAGGATAAGGGTTTTAGGAGACTGAAGCCAGGCCAGAGCAGAAAGGTAAGACGGTTGAACTCATAACCAAGGGAGAGTAAATAAAATAAGGGACCACAAAATCTAAACTAAATAGAGGGAAAAACAAAGATAGAATATGGTGGCATCAGTGGAATTAGAGATCACACTAAGATTGAAAATGGCCTAGTGGTTGTGGCTGTAGACGGAATGTTTGAGTTTGGAAGGGAAGTAGGTCCAGGGTGTGACATTGGGAATAGATGATCAAAGTGTACTAATAAAAAGACCTTAGAGAATATATAGCATTAGCGTTAAATTTTTTGACTGAAAAACATTTTTTTTTGATTGACACGACCTTGTTTTTCCTTTCTTCTTTTTTTTTCTAAATCTCAATCCTATCTGTCTCTGTCTCTCTCCCCAGAGGATTGAACTCAAGGCCTCAAACATGCTGGGTAAGTACTCTACCACTGAGCTACATCTCAGCCTTCCAAATTCTCTTTTCAAATACACGGTGATCCTCCTGCCTCGGCCTCCTGAGTGCTGGGATTACAGGCATGAGCTGCCAAGCCCGGTGTTTCCAAATTCTCTTTAATGAAATAATTATTAAAAACCAAAATGGCAGCCGGGCGTGGTGGCGCACGCCTTTAATCCTAGCACTCGGGAGGCTGAGGTAGGCGGAGCGTTGTGAGTTCGAGGCCGGCTTGGGCTACAACGCGGCGCAAGGCCGACCTGAGCTACATAGTGCGACCCTGCCTCAAAAAAAAAAAAAAAACCAGGGCCGGGAGTTTGGCTCAGTGGCTTAAGCGCCTGCCCTGGCAGGCGCAAGGCTGTGAGTTCAATCCCCGGTGCTGCAAAAAAAAAAAAAACAAAAAAAACCCAAAAACCAAAATGGCTTGTTATCCACTTTAATTGCCCATCTATTGAAACCTAAAATAGTCTAGCTTTTTTCCATTATGTTTATTTTTTATCAAAGAATTAAATTTTGAGGGATGAGGATATAGCTCAATGTGAAGGCCCCAGGTTCAATCTCCAATACCACCAGAGAAAGAGGAGGAGGGGGAGGGGAAGGGGAAGGGGAGGGGAAAGAAAGGGAAGAAATGCAGTTTCTCTGGTTCCATTCAAGACCCACTGAATTGGACATTTGGGAGGTGTGGTAAAGCAATGTTTCAATGGCCCCCTCTCCCCAGGTGATTATTATGCATGCTCAAGTTCGAGAATTACAATTCATACCTCTCCTTTACAATTGGAATTATGGGGCCCATAGATATTAGCCAAAATTGATAACACTTTTTATGGCTTGTGTCTAGATGTTTCCCCAAGGCCTCATGCAGTCATAGGTGGGGCTTTTCAGAGGCAGCTGTGATTGATTCATGGTGCAATGCTAGGATTAAGGGTGCTAGGTTTAAGGGTGGGTGATCACTAAAATTAGTCCACTGATAATGTCTGGCACTGCCCTAATCCCAGTAACCTAGATACAAAATAAGGGACAAGAAGAGACTTGTCTTCCCTCTCACTTGTTTTGCTACCTTCTGCCCTCCATCAGCTGTTTCTCCTATGTGATGCTCCTCTGCCGTGCTGCCCTTCGTTGAAGCCAACCAATGATGGACTGAAACCTCTGCAAATGGTGAGCTAAATAACCTTTCTCCCTTTAACTTTGGGTGTTGGGTATCTTGTGCTAGCAATGAGAAAAGTAACTAAGACACACTTAAAAGGAAAAAGTAGATTTTGCCCAGAAGAGTCTTAGTTTAGAAGACAACTCCACTTTGCTTCCCATTCTATGTATGCTAGTTTTCTACATCTTGCATAACAAAATACTTTATCACTAATTTGGCAATTTCCCACAAATTTATTATTTTAAAGCTCTGTAAGGTCAGAGGACCACTCTCTGTCTCATTGGGCTAAAATCAAGGTGCCAGCTTTCCTTTCCAGAAGCTCTTTCTGGGAGTCCTTCTACTGGCCTTTCCCAGCTTCCTAAGGTCGTCTGTCCACAAGCCACAATTCCTGGCACCTGCCATTTAACAAAAGGCAGTACATGCCTATTTTTAAGGGAGAGGTTAATTTTCTTTACATTTGGGAGTCTGTACTTGTAGTTACCTATGATCTACAGTATTATACCGTCCCTAGCATGGACTATGTCACAGGGCATCACAACAGGATCATGCAACATCCTTGGGCAACAAAAGTAAATTGTAATAAATACATTCATTACATTACTCGATAAATCAGGAAGAGATGACTGGTTCACTAGTGGAAAAGGTATTGAAAGGAGTTTTAAACAAAAAGGGTCTCTGTCTAAACCTTGGTTAAGAGGACAACTGAATTAGAACAATCCCCAAAGTGTGACCCATTTTTTACAATCATTTTAATTGCTGTAGACTTTTTATTGGTACAGAACACAGGTTTTTTGTTTGTTTGTTTGTTTTAAAAATAGGGTCTTGCTATCTTGTCCAGGCCAGCCTCAAACTTGGGATCCTATTGTCTCAGCCTCTGGGGTGCTGAAATTATAGGCCCGAGCCTCCCAACTGGCTAGTGTGTGTATGGGGGGACGTTACTGGGGATTGAACACAGGGCCTTGGAACTGGGCTCCACCCCCAGATCCTTTAAAATTTTTTATTTTCAGACAGTGTCTTCCCAAGTCATTAAACTGCCCAAACTGGGCTCGATTTGCAAACCTCTCGTCTCAGTCTCCCAGATTGCTGGGGTTACCAGTGAATCACCACTCCTGTCTAAAATGTAGCTCCTTAACATATACAGTTACTATTCTAATTAGCATTTTTCTTAAATCCTTCAGTATCCATTCTGAAACAAAAATGAAGCCAGGCCTGGTAGCACAGGCCTATAATCTCAGCACTCTGGGGGCTAAGGCTGAAGGATTGCAAGTTGAAACCCAGTCTGAGCAATTTACAACTCAGTGAGACCCTCGTTCAAAATTAAAACTTTTTTATTTTTAAAGAGACCACGGAGATACCCTCGCGTGAAATTCCTGCATTCAGTGGCCAGTACCGTGCCTACCATCTAAATTCTCAAAAGGAGCTGAGTTTCAGTGGCAAGACTATGGGAGTAACTTTTCATTTTCTGTATTTTCCAAATTTTTCCATCAGTGAAGAGGTGAAGAACCCAGATGAGGCTGAATGATTTACTGCAGTTAGATGTTCCCCCAAAGCTCCGTGAGCTCGCAGGAGGGCCCTTCGGGAGGTGACTGGGTCACACGCACTGAGGGACCTCGGAGGAGCTGAGAGTGAAACCGCGGACGGGAGCGGCGACCTCCTCCTGCTGCCTCGCGGAGAGATTATTCTCTGCCTCCAGTTAGGGACCGAAATCTCTACAAGCGGGAGCCAAAGTAAGCTTCTCCTCCTTAAAACTGTGGGTGTCGGGTATTGTGTCTGGGCGAGGAAAAAGTAACTAGGACAGTCAGTCATCTCAACTTGCAAGTCCTGACTAAAGTCGGCTGTGGTTTTTGCAAGGTCAGGCCCATGCTGGACACGACCGAGGTCCGTCTCGGCCCAGTCATCCCGAGCAAACCGGTAGGCTCTTTTCGGAACGAGTATTCTGCAAAGTTGTTTTGGAATAAACAGGGGAATCACTCCCCTCGGGGTCCCTGTGACAACCCTCCTTCCGCAGCGGCGCCCCTCGGGCCTGGGCCCAGGGGTGCTCCCCGACACCAACGCGCCATGGCACCCGGGATTTCGCCGCGAGGCACCGCAGAGACCCAGAAGGCCGGGCCGGGCCGGGTCGGGACCTAGGCGCCGAGCTGGGGGCGGAGCTTCGCGGGACGGTCGCCGGCTCCCTCTACCCCGGCCGGACGCTCGCGACGGGGCGGGGCTTCGCGGGGGCGGGGCTTTGCGGGCGGTGCCTCGGGGCCGACCCGGGCTCTCTCCGCACTGGCCCGCGGTGCTCTCTCTCCTCTGGGCGGGGCGGGGCGGCGACGGGAGGAGCGAGGGTCGCGGCGCCCAACGGCCGCGGAGGCCTGTTCTCGGCGGGCGGCGCGGCCATCTTACGGCGCGGACTGGGCGTGCGCGCGCACGGCCTCCTCTCGTCCCCTCCCCGTCGCCTCGGCCCTGGTGGCCGTGCATGGGCGGCGAGCGCGCAGAGCGACCGGACCGGGAGCGCAGTCGCTGTCGCTGAAGCGCGCGGCCGCGGAGGCCTGAAGAGAAGACGGGCGGGCTGGGGCCGCCCGCGCGCGCGCCTTTGTGTCGGCGCCGAGCCCGCGCCCCGTGCCCGCAGCCCGTGGCGGCCCCAGTTCCGGACGGGCGGCGGCGAGGCCGGCAGAGGGCGGCGGCGTGGGCGGAGGAAGATGGCGGCCGGCAGGAGCGGCGGCCGCGCCGGGGAGGTGGCGTTCCTGGAAGGTACGTCCGCCGCGGGGACCCGGCAGGGGCGGTGTGTGCGGGCCGAGTGCGCGGGCCCGGCGGGGCGTCCTGCTGGGGTGGCGGGGGGTGTGTGCGGAAGTGCGGCCCTGCCGGATTTGGGGTGGCGGCCTCCGTGTGGAGAGGACCGCGCTCCGGTCCTCAGCGTCGCGGAGACGCCGGGTCGAGGCTGGGGTTCGGGCCGCTCTCCGGCCGCCTTTCCACCGCAGAGCGCAGGCCTCCGACCACGGCGGCGCGTGGCAAGTGTGCTTTCCCCAAACACCCTGCCGCAGGAGGGAGAGGATGAGGTCCGCAGCGAGGGCTTCGGGTCTGTCGCGGAGAGTTGGGGCGAGCCCGTCAGGGTTCTCGCGCGAGGGAAAGTTGGAGCTCGGCGGTCGGTGGACCCAGCCGGGCTTACGGAGAGCTGTCTCTCGGTCGGGTCGGTGGTTGTGGCAGCAGCATCGTCCGTTTGCTTGCGTGTGCGTGAGGACCGCAGAAATACAGTGCAAATTTCATGGTAGTTGTGGACCAAGAACTTTCCCATTACTTAATTTGACTACGGATGAAGTATTTACACTGGTAATTGAGTTTATAGCTATGTTTAGAGACATAAATCTGGGTAGTTATTTTGTTAAAAATAATTATTCTTTAAATCATTTTGCAAAGTTTGTTTTGGGTGTATGTATGGGAGGGTTCTTTTTTGTGTTTTGAAGCAGTCTGAAACTAAGTTGCCTAGGCTGGCCTGAATTTAAAGACCTTCCTGCCTTAACCTCTTGAGGTTACAGGAGCTGGCCACTGTTTCTAGTTGCAGTTTTTTTGCATGTGCAGTGTATCTAAATGGTAATTTTAAAAATAGCTATTTATAAACATCACTAAATAAAGAAGATAAAATTTAATTTAAAAGAACATTAGGCCGGTTTGGTGTCGTGCACCTGTAATCCCAGCACCCTCGGGAGGCAGAAACAGGAAGATCACTACAAAGTTGGAGGTCAGCCTGGGGTATGCAGACATTCAAGGCCTTTCTTCGCTTTATAATGAGTCTGTCTCAACAACGAAAAATTAGTACTAACAGATTCTGTAAGATGTTAGAGATGGGTATGCCTTGTTTTTCACTTTAGGAGCACGTGAGGTACTTAAACACAGTAGGTACTTAGTATAGTCTAGTGGATGAATAGAAACTAATAGATGTAGGGGAAAGTAAGTTAATTTTTCCCGCTTGAGTATAGTAAAGAAAAAAAAGCAAGATAGCCCCTGTCTAAATGTTTACTATGCGATTCCAAGAAAGAAAATAGGGAAAGCTTGTGAGTTTTTTCCTGTTTTTTTTTTTTTTTCTCTTTCATTTTATACTACCTCCATTCTTATTTGGTCAGAATGAGCCTGAGAGTGGTGTAATTTGTGTTACATGTGATGCTCTGCGTAGTGTTTTGGTTTTGAATTTGGAAACTCAAAAGATAGCTTTCCCATTGTTACTGTATTCATTATGGAGATGATTATACTTTTGTGCTCTTGTCAGTTTCGGGTTTCTATGGGCCTCTGATTCAGTTTTAGTTCTGATGGGGTGACTAGAAGGGTTAAAAGAGTACAATAAAACCAAATGATAACAGAGTTGATGTAAATGTTAAACTATCCTTTTAGTTTATTCTTAGGGTAAAGTATAAGGTGAGCATAAGGACAGGGAGAAATTTTAGTTTCTTATAACCAGTGATCGTATACTGACTTACCTTTCTAAATGAATGATATTCTCATTAATACTAATTTCCATGAGTCTTTGGTTTCTTACCCTTTTGATAACAATATTCCGCTGAAACTTGCGATATATTTTGTATTATCATCCTTATAAGTTTTCATAATGTTCCCCGCATAAGTTTTCAGGATTTAATGTTAACGCATTCACATTATTCTCTCCCGTCTTCTTGAAAAGCTGAAGTAGGTATTCGTTTACTCATCAAATATTTATAGCAGCCTGCACTGCTAGGCACTGTACCAAGGTGAATACAATAGTGCGTAAGATAGTCAAGGTCCCTGCCTTCCTAGAATTTATATTTCAGTAGGAGAATTTGTCAATGAGAAAAGAATCCATTTAGAACAGTATTACCCAGGGTGTGATGGCGCACACCTGTAATCCTGGCACTCTGAAGGCTGAGGCAAGAGGATCACAAGTTCAAGACCAGCCTGAAACTCTTATCTCAAAAAACAAAAAGCCCAGTGTTACCAAAATTAAATGTTTTCTTTGTGACTATGTGAAATGTCATGATGTCACAAGAACTCATGGACTCATGTACAAACGTGCATAACTTACATTTTATTTTTCGTATCAGCATTTCATGTGAATTTATTTTTTCCTGTTTTTTGACCCTACTAAAATATAAGCTCTGTTAAAGCAATGAGTTTGTCTCTTTACTATCGTATTTTTTGCACCTAGAATATTTTTGTTACTGATGAAGTGATGAATTGTAAGAGTGTGATGAAGGTTGTGGGAGAATGCAGAACAGTAATGGAAAACTGTTTTATAGTGTTGGTAGTCAAGAAAGAAATCCTTGATAAATGTAACACCTTAACCGAGTTAACATTTTAACTGAGACTTCAGAGCAGATGGTACTTGTAAGGCTTCAGAGGTGATACAGTGTATGGTTCCATTTGTTAAATAAAAAATCATTAGGGCTAAAATGTAGCAAGTGAAGGAGTGATATGAGAGAAAGAAGGAAGAGAAAGAAGAAAGTTAGCACTGCTTGGTTATATGTGTTCTGAGGTGCCAGTTTGGCATCTTTGTTCTAAAATATGTATATATCCTTTAAGTTACTAAGTAAAATTCTAATTTTAATTCCTTTTTATGTTTCATCTAGGGAAGAGGACACTTACTGGTTACTCTTGTACTTTAGTTTGTAAAACTCAAATTGTACTTTTGTTGCTGTTGGTTCAGTACTGTGTCGGTCCTAGGACCTTCGCAGTGAGCTACATTTCCTTTTCTTTCTTTCTTTTTTTTTTTTTTTTGAGGCAGGTTTTGCTAACTCTCTAATCCATTAACAAGTCTTGTCAACTCTACGTACAAACATACTGTCTATCCACTTTTCTTCCCCACAGTCCACTGCCACCATCCTAATCCAAGCCACTCTCACTTCTATCCTGCCTGGGCTTAAATTTGTAATCTTCCTGCCTCAGCCTTCCAGAGTTATGGGATTACATGTGTGTGTCATCATACCCAACTAAAATTGTATAAATTGCATTAGACCATAGCCTGTATCTAAATTTTCGTTTTCCCTCTTTGATGCATTTCTTTTTTTCTTTCTTTCTTTCTTTCTTTCTTTTTTTTCTTGCAGCACCAGGGATTGAACTCACAACCTCACACCTGCCAGGCAGGTGCTTCAGCCACTGAGCCAAACTCTTGGCCCTAGTTTTTTGAGGCAGGGTCACATTATGTAGCCCAAGCCAGCCTCGAACTCCCAACACTGCCTACCGCAGCCCCCCGAGTGCTGGGATTAAAGGCGTGCGCCACCACGCCCAGCTGATGCATTTCTTTTATATCTTTTTATTTACTATTCTCTCATTTTCTCATTTCATTTACTGTTACCTCTTCTTGTGGTACATTTTTTTGGGTGGGTTTGTTTTTGTACATTCATCCAACCCATTTATTGAGCATCTGTTATGTTGTGATCAGTGTGCTGAGGGACGTAACAGTATTGGCAACAGGGAGAAGAAACATAGTCTCTCTACGGGGTCTCCAGTGTAGTGAGGCGAATCAGTAGTCAGATAACAACTTGTAAAATTACAACGTTCATGTACAACAAAAGAGGGCTCTTTATAATAAGGAGAATTTGATCTAATCAAGGTGATTTGAGTAGGAGAAATAGTTTTTAGGCAGAGAGAATAAAAAACACAGGATGCTTGGAGGATGAGAAAACTTTAGAGGGACGAAAAATGATAATTGAGAGAAAACAGGAGATGATTGCAGTGTAGGGCAAGGATGATGCTGACTTGTTCCTCTTGACATTTCTTTTGATACTCTCCCCCTTCTCTCCTTTTTGAATGTTGTAGTAAGTCTGATTACTTGACACTTATTTCTTTTTTAATGTATTTGTTTGTATCTTTCTTTGCCTTTTTCTGTACCATCTGAATAGCTTTACCTGTGTTCTTGACACCATCCCACCTTTCTTTTTGAGGTAGGGTCTTGCCATGTAGTTCAGGTTGGCCTTCAGCTCACTATGTAGTCCAGGCTGGCCTCAAACTTCACTGTGATCCTCCCGGCTCAGCTTCCTGAGTGCTGGGATTACAGGCATGTGTCACCACACCTGGCAGTTTTTTCCCTTGAAATAACTTTTTCTAGCTTCCCTTTCTAAGGTATATAAATTACTATTTGTTTTCCTTTAGTTTAGGTCTCTTTCCACTTGTGAACTTTGTTCACTAGGTTGAAAAGACTGAAGTTGAACACTTGCACAGTTGTCCTCTACACCAACAAAAATACTTGTCAACAAATGAAGTGTTTGCCGTTGCCCCTTAGTCATACTCTTATGTAAATTTAGTTCAAAATCCAAACAGTTTGCCGGTTTTACTGGTGACAGTAGACACTCCATACTACCTCTTCAACTAAAGCAAAATTCCACCTAAATAGTTGGCAGGGCTTAGGGGGTGAGCAAGATCTTTAGCCTTTGCCTACTCACTGGGGAGTATACTTAAAATTCCATTTAGTCCTGTTCCTTTTTCTTTTGTTGCCCTACTTTGGAAACTACATCCTAGTGTCATTCCTTGTTTATTCCTTACTTAGATGTGTTTATTTCCTGATATATCCCAATTAAAGTGATACATTTTATAGCAATTTTTTTTCTTTTTTTCCTTGCACTGGGGGCTGTGTCACTTGCTAAACGTGTGCTCTATCGTTGTGCTATACCCAGGTCCCTGAAGTGGTACATTTTATCATTTGATTTCATGTACTCATATGAAAAGGAAGAATAGAGCCTTGCTTAGAAATAAAGTGATTTTTACTAGAAATGTATTAAGAGCATGAACTCAGGCCAGAATGCTGAGATTCAACACCTACCTCTATTACTTATTACTTACATGATTTTTTTACATATTACTTATCCCGTATTTTCTTGAGTGTAAAACAAGGATAATTATAGTTATTAAATTAGTCAGCTATTCCTGTGAGGAAATAAAGCTGAGCTGATCAGTTTAAGAGGAAAGTTTTATTTTGGTTCACAGTTTTGGAGATTTCAGTCCGTGGTTGGTTGTTCTAGGGCTTTTGGGATTGTGGCAAGGCAGTGCATTATGGTGGGACAGCTTGGCAAAGGAAACTGCTCATCTCTTTGTGGTTAGCACAGGAAAGAGAAGAAAGGAGGGGCAGTAGTCCCAGTAGTTTCTTCAAGGGCATCCCCCTGGTGACTTAATTTCCTTCCACTAAGTCCCATCTCCTAAAGTTCTGCCACTTTCCAAAAGTGCCACACACCAATGATCAAACCTTTAACACATAGGCCTTTGGGAGACACTTACTTACCCAAACAGTAGCAGCTACTTGCCATGAGGATTAAATGAGTTTGTATATACCAGAAAAGTAAAGCAATTCCAGGAATATAAGAAGCACTGTGTATTAGTTAGTATTATTGTTTTATTTCTTTGCATAGGTAAAGAACATCTTTTCTTCCCAGGCATGGTGGCACATGCCTATAATCCCAGCACTGGGAGGCAGAGGCAGGAGGATCACTGAATTAGAGGCCACCTTTGGCTTCGTAAGTGAGTTCAGGGCCAGCCTGAACTACATAGCAAGACCCTGTCTCAAAAAACAGAACAGAACAAAATAAAACAAAAAATACACCAACAAAGTTTTTTTCTTTCTCTTCTATTATGCCTGCTTTTTCATTTCAATTTGAATTTTCATTGCTTTTCTTTCTTTTATTACCTTTTCTTCTAGGTAGTTGCTGATCTAGATATTCTAGATTGACTAGCATACTATACTGAGAAAGGAAAGAATAAAATTATATATTCCCTGTGTCGAGGCTTCTTTAAAGAGATTGTTTTTCTCTCTGTCTCTTTTAGATTTCTTGAGACAGGGTCTCACTATGTAGTTCAGACTGGCCTTGAACTCACTATGCCTCGAACTCTGGGCAGTCTTCCTGCCTCAGCCTCCTAAGTGCTGGGATCGCAGGTGTGCATCACGACAGTTGGCTTGATTGTTCCTCTTGCCATTACAAAAATATATTGAGTATTTGAGGAACTCAGAGGCATAGAAGAGTTACATGAGCAAATTAGTGGGAAGATCAGAGGAACCAGATTGAGAGTCACACCTCATTTCCATCTGGCCTCAAACTTGTGCCCAAGCTGGTTACAAACTCAGTGTTCTTTTTTTTTCTTTTTTTCTTTCCCTTCTTCCTTTTTTTTTTTTTTTTTTAGACAAGGTCTCACTTTGTGGTTCATGACTGGCCTTGAAATCACGGTGATCTTCCTGCCTCAGCCTCCCAACTGTTGGGATTACAGGCGTGTGCCGCCATGCCCGGCTTGGCTTTCTTCCTCCTTTACTTCCCCCCCTCATCCCTTTGTTTCTGCATTTTTCCTTTTTATTTTGTATTTCACTTCTCCTGAAGGGTGGTTAGGGAATAGAGAAGAAAAAAATAATAGGTAATGATGGGGAATTATCATTTACTGATGAACTAGCATTGCAAAAGGGCAAAAACAGAAAGCCGCCAATCTCTGAAGGCCCAGTTTTTTTTTTCCCGGTATCAGGGCTTGAACTCACAACTTCACACTGCCTGGCAGGCACTTAAGCCACTGGGCCAAACTCCCAGCCCTTGAAGGCCCAGTTTTATAAATTGTAGTATCACATGGCAGCCTAGATTCAAGGGAGAGGAAGTAGCACCTACCATTCAGTGGGAAGAATGCAAAGAATTCTTAGCCATTTAAAGCACGCACAAACTGTCTTTCATTGTGTATACTTTTTTCCTTCAGTTTAGTTAATTAATTAATTAGTTTTGCGGTGCTGGGGGTTGAATCTCCAGGGCTTTAGCATTGAACCAAGTTACCAGCAGACTGGGTTCAAACTTGGAATCGTCTTGCCCCTGCCTCCCATGTATTGAGGTTACAGATGTGTGCCACTGCACCAGCAAGTCCCCCCCCCCCCCCGCCCATACACAAACACATTGGGAATTGAATACTCAGGACTTCGTGGGTACTAAGCAAGTGGTCTGCCACTGAGCAACATCCCTATCCCTTAACTTTTTAGATAGGGTTTTGCTGAGTTGTCCAGGCTGGCTTTAAAGTTGTGGCCCTCCTGCTTCATTGCCTGAAGAGTTCAATACTCTTTTTTTCCATTCTTTCAACAGAGTCATAGTTATTAGTAAGTAGTCACCTGTTACCTGCAGTTTCACTTTCCTTAGTTTTGTTTACTTATGGTCAACCACAGTTTGAAAATACTAAATGGGAAATCCAACAATGAATAATTAATGTCTTAAGATGCCCTGCAGTCTGAGTAGCATGGTGGCACTGTCCCTCTCCATCCCACCTGAGAAGTGAATTATATATGCTACAATCCAATTTAATCATTTAGTACCCATCTTGGTTATTAGATTGTTGCTGTCACAGTGCTTTTGTTCAGTTTTACATACAGATGACCCCAAAGTACAAGGGTAGTAACTGGCAACTTGAGAATACTAAAAAGAATCTGTAAAGTGCTGCTTTCACATGAAAAGGCAAAGTTCTTAAGAAAAAAATTCTTAAACTGAGGTTGCAAGGATTTACAGTGCAAATAAATCTCTGTAAGTAAGAAAAATTCATACTAGGTTTGTTCTTACACCTCAAACTGCAAAAGTGATGACCACAGTAGTAAGTGCTTAATTAGGATGGAGAAGCCATTGAATTATAGGATTTCAGTGCTGTCCATGGCTTCAGGTATCCACTGGGGATCTTGGACCATAAGGAACTACTCTATTTCTCATACTGAAAGTACCGGTCCTCTCTCTCCCCTCACTAAATTGCCCATGCTAGGCTTGAACTTGAGACTGTCCTGCCTCAACTTCCCAGACCCCTGAGATTCCAGGCATGTGTTACCACATTCAGTTGAAAATGACAGGTCTTATTGTTACTGGGTTTTATAGTGCTGAAATCTCCTCCTGGAGGTGGTGTCTGTTGCATACTTTGGCAGCACGTATACTAAAATTAGAAGTGGTTTCTAGGTTCTTTTGTCCTGAGCAAGTGGTGGCAAAGTTTTATTAAAGGAAGGGGGGAAAAAAACCCAGGCTCTGCAGAATGAGTTCGGGCCACGTAAAAGTAGGGAAAGAAGTACACTCTATGGCATGAGGGTGGGGTTCACCATGTGAGACAGATCACAGTGCCAAAAATTGATGTGAACTATCCTTTTTGTTCAGTCTTGCCTCAGGTTGACATCAGATCTAGGGCATCCTATCAAAAACCTGCTCAAGTTCTTTAGAGAAGTTCACATGCAGGGCTTTGGGAACTGTTCTGCACCTGTCCTGGGGCTTTGTAATTGACAGGTCATGCCTACTTTCCCAGCCAGTTTTGCCATACTCTAATCTCCTGTCTCATGAAATACAAGTTTATTAATACTGAGCAGTTTTAAGACTCTGAAGACAAAAGAATGTCACTAGCTGGGCACTGTGGCACTCATCCATAATCCTAGCATTCCCATGGAGGCTGAAGCAGGTAGACCCTAAATTCGAGCCCAGCCTGGACAACAGTAATTTGATGAGACCCTATCTCAAAAAGGAAAGGAAAGGAAAAGAAAGAAAAGAAAAGAAAAAAAAAATTGGATAGGCTCATAGCTCAGTGTGAAGACCTTGACTTTAATCACCTGTATCCTGCCCTACTGCAAATGTAACATACTAGTAATTTGTTTCAAAGGTATAAATAGCAATATAAACCTTCCTTAATATAACTTCTTTGATCAAGAACTGTTTCAGGAATTTCTGAAACCAGACAAACATAAGAAAAAGGAAATATGTTCAGACTTCTTCTTTCCTGTATTTACTTCATGCAGTGATGTTTGGAGTGACCTTAAATCCTTCTCATTATCATTAAATATTATCTTGATAAGAAAGAAAGCACATTAATCACAAAGACTATTACATGCTCACAATTACATTGCACTTAAGTTGTACACCTAAATCACATTACTTGGAGAGATGGAATAATGAATAATTCATTGTGAACTATACATTAAGGTTGTCAACAGTATTATTGTTTCATTGCTATAATGAACAACCTGACACAGGCAACTTAGAAAGAAAAAAGAAAGCCCAGTATAACACCAACTTTAGCAAGGGTTTCACGGCAAATAGCAAAGCACATGCAGAAGGAAAGATCAAGTCTTAAAACCAGGAAGCTAGAAACACCGGGGGTTCCCATCATTTCTTTGAGAGCATCACCTTAATGACGTCTTATGAGGGTCTACCTTTTAAAGAGCCACGTTGTCTCAACACTGCCACCTTGGGGACAGGCCTTCAATACATGAACCTTTGGGGGAAGAGGGACACTTAAACTATATCAAAACCATAGCACCAACATTAGGTTAAAAATAGTGGCAGCAATTATAGAACCAGATGTATAATCTGTGTGGGATCATTTGACAGGGAAAACAATGTTGCTTTAAGCCCCTATGTGGCTATGTTAGGTATTTACATTTCCCAGAACTTCTTGCATTCATTAGGACCTGTCCTCTTCTATGGATATGGATCTTTTCACTCCTAAACTTGAGACAGTCCCAGGCACATTGTGTTGTTTGAACACTGCCAATAGCTGACTTGAAGCTGTCTGGAATTTATGAACTAAGGCCAGAGCTGTATTCTTATCTTGCCTTTGGAGACTGTTTTCTTTTTATGCGGAGATGCTGTTTTAAGTGCATTTCCTGCCTGGTTTTAAACATTTTGAATACGTCATTCCCCCATCTTCAAAATTAATGATTTCTTTTTGTCAAAATAATTACAAGTACTATCAAAGAATATTTTCATTTCGTAATAGCAGTTAAATCTGAGAATCTTCATTAGCATTTCCTTCACAAGTTTGAGTGTCATCTCCTTGGTCTCCTTTGTCTTCATCATTTTCAGTTTTCATGTTTCATAGTAGTTTGGGTTGGTTGGTAGTTTTGGGGAATTTTTTAAGGGTCATGCTACGTAGTCCAACTTGGCCTTCCATTCACTGTGTATCCCAGACTGGCCTCAAACTCATCCTCCCACCTTCGCCTCCTGAGTGCTGGGATTACAAGTATGTGCCTCCACTCCCAGGCTCTCAAATCTGTCTTTTAAGTTCATTATGAAATTTTTTTTTTCTCGTTGAATTCTACCTTTGTGCCTTGAGAATTGAAAATGTTTTTCAAATATCATCCTTTTCACTGTATACTGAATTCTTGTGACATTGCTGATGGTCCTCTCACTTTCTTGAAGCAGAAAACAACATTTAGAACTGTTTTGTCCCATGCAGTGTTGTGTTTTGTTTTGTTATGTTTTGTTTTGTTTTGTTTTGTTTTTTGAGACTGGGTCTCAGTATGTAGTTCTGGCCTTGCACTCGCTATGTAGTCCAGGCTGGTCTTGAACTCATGACAGTCCTCCTTCAGCCTCTCAGTACTAGGCTTACAGGAAAGAGCCACCATGCCCAGCTCCATGCAGTCATTTCTGAGTTGTTCATTTTCTGGCTTTGGAACTTCGTGTGCATAATTTGAGATAATTGGCTTTCTACCAATTAGATACCACCGCTTGATGTTTCTGAGCAATAGACAGGAAGTTTACAGCAAGACCAACAGTTCCAAAATGCTGCCTGACTGATGGACGTGGGCTCAGCTGATGCCAGCCTCTTCCTGTGGTTTCTGTCCACACTGACAGTGTATTCACACTTGTCAACATGACAACTTGGAGACTGTATGCTTTTGAGGACTGTTTACAGTTCTCCAGAAAGCCTGTCCTTTTGGAGAGTCTTGACAGTTCTCAGCCACTAAGATGATAGCCCTAAAGAGCCTGAACTTGCTTTACTGAGAGATTTCCAGGTTTTTACATTTCTCTTGTATTTTTGGTTACTGCTTTTATATTTCTAAGTTGCAGAAGTTAAATGTTTCTCTTAGTTATCCTTCAAAAAATTTTTGTTGTATTTATTGGTGTACAGTCTTATCCAGAAAATTATTAGGAAATATTTCAGTTTTCTGTGAAATATAAAGGACACCGGATACTTGTGTTCTGTTTTCTAGTTGATGCTGGAATGAACCCTGCCCTTTTTGCATCCACCTTTCCTCCACAGGCAGTCTGTAATTTGGTGGTTATCATCCCCATGTATTTTTTGATGTGTTGCTCTTCATGTGTGTACCGCTGAACTGTGAATACGTATATGTATATCTATCATGCACAACTATATGTAATTGTTCTGCATTTTTAAAAATTTATGAATCATGTCATACTGTATTTGGTTTTCTTCACTCTTTATTCTTCCAGCATTGTTTGAAATTTAGCAATGTTGAGAAATTAATAAATTTCTTTCTTCTGTAGTGTGGCTATATAGTGATCCCTCAGATTCCTCAAATAATAGGCCCCAGCACTGCCTCCCCCGCATGCCAGAATCCTTGGATGTGAGTCTCTTATATAAAATGACATTGTATTTGCATATAACCTATCCACACCCTCCATTATAGTTTAAATCATCTTTATATTACTTGTAATGCCTAATTGAGTGTAAATCTCTGTAAATAGTTGTATTGTTCAGAGACTAATAACCAAAAATCCTGTACTTTTTCAGTAGTTTTTTCCCAAATGTTTTCAGCCTGTACCGTAGCTTGTTGAATTTGTTCATGTGGAACTTGAAGATACAGAGAACTGACTGTAAATCTTTTTTTTTTTTTTTAAACAAGGTCTTATTGTGCAGTTCATGCTGCTCTTAAACTCACTTTATAACCCAGGCTGGCCTCAAACTCTTGGTGATCCTCCTGCCTCAGCTTCCGAGTGCTAGGATTACAGGTGTGCATCACCATACCCGGCTGTAAATTTTTTAAAAATAATTTCCCTGTTTGTGGAAGTTTAGTTGTGTGCAAGTTTTTACTGTAACATAGATTTCTACTGTATGAACATTGTATTGCTACTATGAAAATTTGGAAAAGTTCATTTCCTTGTGCACACATGTGTTTCTGAGCAGCAAAGGTAAGCATCCTTTTCTGTAAAAGCCAAACAATATCTTACTCTTTGTAGATCATAAAGTCTCTGTCATAATTAGTCAGCACTTGCATTTCAGTGAGAAAGCTGTCATAGGTGTTACAAAATAATATGGCTATGTTCCAACAAAACTTTGTGCGTTTGAACTTTATGTAATTTTCTTGTACTATATAGCTTTCTTTTGAGTTTTTTTTTTCTCTCTCAGCTATTAAAAATGTAAAAATCGTGGTGGCGCACACCTATAATCCAGCACTCAGAGGCTGAGGCAGGAAGCTCACTGAGAGTTCGAGGCCAGCCTGGGCTGTGAAGTGAGTTCAAGGCCAACCTGAACTGCATAGGGAAACCCTGTCTCAAAAAGACCAAAAAAAAAGACAGACTATAGGCCAGATTTGACTGGTTTATAGTTCACTGACACCTAACCAAGGATATTCTTTAAGCAATGGAATGAATGATTGGATCTAGAACATATGTGGCTTCATTTTAACTCTGGGTATTGGCAAATTAATCTCCAAAATGGTTTCTATAGCATGTTTTAAGTTTTTTTGTTTCTGCAAGTCATCACCTTTTAATACTGATATTTTAATTTTTACCATTCTGATTTGATTGTCAGATGGTGGTTTGAGCCTATGATACTCTATACTGAAGTTGAGTATCTTTGCTGTATTTACAAAACTTCATTCAACATTGAAAAAATATCAAGGGCCAACTTAATGTTAAACTTTATGTGGTTATGATGGATTATAGATTCAGGAGTGTAGACTTTGGGTGGAATTTTTAGATTGAACATCTCTTGCCGACTTACTTTGCATTTTTAAAGAAGAGAATGATTTTATAAACAATTACTTAATGCAATCATTTATATTTCCTTTAGTGGCTTGTGTTGGAGGGGTGTGGTTCTATGTATAATTTAAGAAATATTTTGGTTTTATTGGTCCTCCACATCTTAATTTTTGTTTAAGTCTTTAGTTTTTGTGTCAGCAGAGGAGTAGCAGTCAGCATAGGCTGGAAGAACAGAATCTGAAAATCTGATTTTGCATTTTGTATTCCTTACTGTGTTTTTTTTTTTTTTTTGAGGCACCAGGGATCGAACTCAACTTGCGCCTGCCAGACAGGCGCTTAAGCCACTGAGCAAAACTCCCAACCCTAGTTTTTTAAACAGGGTCGCACTATGTAGCTCAGGTCGGCCTTGTGCTCGCGTTGTAGCCCAAGCTGGCCTCAAACTCACAACGCTCCACCTACCTCAGCCTCCCAAGTGCTGGGATTAAAGGTGTGCGCCACCACGCCCGGCTTGTGTTCCTTACTTTAAAAGATTTTTTTGTACTGGGAATCAAACTCAGGTCCTTGCATTTGCCAGGCAGGCAGTGTGCTGCTGAGCTATATGTCCAACCCTAAAAAATTTTTTTAACCTTTGAAATAATTTTACTTTTATAGGAAAGTTGTAAGACTACTACAAAGACTTCTCAGTTATCCTTCAGTTATTTCTTGCAATGTTAATTTAAAACTGGTTTAACATATTCTCTTTTAGGTGTTTATTTATATCTATCTAAATATGTTGTTTTTGAGTCATCTGAAAATAAATTTTGGACATGGTGCCCATTTAACCCTCATTAATTCATTATCCCACCTGCAGATTTTCCTAAGGAACTGTACATTCTCTTACATTATTGAAGTGCCAGACAGGTATGGTGGTTCATTCCTTAGTCCCCGCACTTTGGGAGGCTGAGGCAGACTTGCCAATTTAGAGACTGGTTTAGCCAATTTAGCAAGACTCTGTTTTAAAGAAAAAAAAAATTATAGAAAGGGATAGGGGTGTAGTTCAATGGGAAGGCCTTGAATTCAGTCCCTGTACTGTTAAACAAAATAAAAAAACCCACCAGAATGCAGGCAGTAAAATCAGAAAATTAACAATTACATAATGCTGTTAATCTACAGGGGTTTTTTTCCACAACTTTTACCACTTGACCTAAAAGTGCTTCTTAATAGCAATAGAAAAACTGAGGTATAGAATTCAGTATAGAATCATTGTATTTCTTTTACCTTTGTTGTCTCCCGTAGTGTGGCTTTTCAGTCTTTGTCTTACTTGATCTTATTGCTTTACAGAAAATGGGGTGGTTATTTTGTAGTTGGGGTGTATCTCAATTTAAATTTTATCTGGGGTTCCCTCATGATTAGATTCAAGTTATTATTTTTTATTAAGGAATGCCACAAAGGTGTGTGTTTGTTTTTTTCCCCCTCTCAGCGTGTCATATCCAGAGGCCCATGATGCCAGTTCATCCTATTACTGGTCAGTCAGAAGTAACCCACCCTTAGTTAAGACGATGCTTGCCAGATTTCTTCATCTAAAGTTATCTTTCCTTTGTAATTAATAAATGCTATGTGGAGAGCTACTTTGAGACAAGTAAATATGCTGATACTATTTGATGCTGTTGACATTGCTGTTATTTTTTGGTGCTGGGGAAGGAAGCCAGAATCTCTCACATGCTTGGTATGTGCTCTGTTGTTGAGCTACGTCTTCCTTCCACCCACCCACCTGTTCATCCATCCATCCAAAACAGAGTCTGGCTACATTCAGTTGCCTGTGGTGGGCTAGTCTTGAGTTTTTGAATTCCTGATGAATTTTTGATCTTCCTGCCTCCACCTCCTCAGTAGCTGGGATCACCGGCCTGCACCATCACAATTGGCTAGTATCTTGTTTCTCATCAAATTTTACCCATTAGTTTAGCATCCAGTGATGATTCATGACAGAGTTAGTTCTTACTGTAATCATCTTGAACGATGAGTTTTCAAGTACATACTTCCTTACACATTTATTCACATTTTACTAATAACCTTTAAGGTAAAACAACCTGTCTCATTAGGTTTACCTGCTGTAGCCAGTTATTGTGCCTTTCTGGAGTTCAGTAATTACACTATCTTCTTGCTGGTTTTTCCTCAACCTTTTTAGACGTTTTACCCTTTTGTCTCATTGCACCAAGTAGGACCTTCATAACATAGTTGAATAGACTTGATACAGCTTATTGCAGGGGTATAATGGATAATTAAGATGTTGGGTGAAGATTTTTGTAGTTACTGTTTTAGATTAAGGATGTTCTGTATCTTGTTTGGGAATTTTTGATCTGCTGTAAATGAATATTGTTAATTACTCATGTCAAGTGTTAACTTTTGCTTTTTGGAATAACGCCCACTTAATTTTAATGTATTCTTGATTTATCACTGGATTTAATTTGCTAGTATTTTACATAAGATTTTATGTCTGTCTTTATGTGACATTGCTCAGTGCAGCAATTTATTTATTTATTTCCTTTTTTTGAGACTGGGTTTCACTGTGCAGTTCAGACTGGCCTTGAGCTCACTTTGTATAGCCCAGGCTAGTTTGGAACTTTCTAGGATCCTCCTGCCTCAGCCTCCAGAGTGCTGGGGTTATGGGCGTGTGCCACCACGCAGGGCCAGTAATTTTCTTGTATGCCATTCTCAGGTTTGAGATTAAGTATTCTGACTTCATAAAAAGAGTTGCAAAGTATTTTTAAAAATTGCTGGAAAAGTTTAGGTAAGGTTGGTGCTATTTTCTTAAAAGTTTGGGGGAAAAATATTGGCAAAGGTTTCTAAGCCTGAGCTGTCCCTTTCTGGGAAAATTTGTGGTAATGAACCCAGCTTCTTTTACTGATATACTGTTGTAGAATCTTTTGCTTCTTGTATCAGTGCAGTAATTTATGTTATCACAGGCATTTGGTTTTTTGCCTTTGATCAACTAAATCAGTTCCTAACAGGTTTTCATCTTTTATTACTTCTGTTACAGCTCTTATGTACTAGTAGTTTCTCCTGGGTATCTTTATGTTCTCACTAGGTTTCTACTTTCCCCTCCTTTTATTATTGTCATTTTAGTGGAGAGTATGCAGAAGTGTGTGGGTTGGGTCAGGGCTTGGTGGTAGATTACTTGCTTAGTCTGCTTGAGACCCTGGGTTCTATCCCCAGCCCTGCAGGAAAAATAAAAGTACAATGTGTGTTCATTATTTCAGTGAAATCTTTAACTTTTTTTCTTTCTCCTCAATTTTGTTAATGGAATATAGTAGAAACAATTTGCCACTCATAATTAAGATTGTGAACTAAGTAGCATACTCAGTTGTGTTCTACTCAGGGACATTTTGTTTTGTATTTGTTTTTATTTTACTTTGAGACAGGATCTCACTAAGTTGCCAGGCTGGCAGTCTTTCTGCCTCGACCTGTAAGTTAGTTAGGATTAGAGGTATGTATTACTATACATCTTCACTAAGTTTTTAGGATTTTGCTTTTTCTTTACTTGAAGTTCCCCTAAACTTATGTTTTAAAAATTTGTTGCTTTTTTTTTTTTTTTTTTGGTAATTCTGTCTTCATTAGAAATTACTATTTTTGCCAGGCATGGTGCACATCTGTAAACACCAGTACTCAGGAGCTTGAAGCAGGAGGATTACTGCAAATTTGAGGCCAGCCCAGGCTACATAGTGAGGTGTTTGTTTGTTTGTTTTTGTTTTGTTTTAGTACAGAGCTTAGAACTCAGGACCTCGAGCTTGCCTGGCAGATGCTGTGTCACTGAGCTATATCCCTGGCCCCTAGTGAGTTGAAGACCAAACTGAACTATGTGGTAGACCTTTTGTGTGTGTGTGTGTGTGTGTGTGTGTGAGTGAAGGGGGTTGATCACTTCGGTGAAATTACTGTTTTTCTACTTATTTGTTGAATCTAATGTGTTGTTAATTAGGAAACTGTATGATCATGTTTGTTGGAATTCTGTGTATGAACCCCAGTTCCTTTAGTGCGTAAATACAAGGTCATCTCTTTTTGACTTTTGAAACAGGTTCACTTTACATTCAGTGTTGTAAAACTTTATTTGGCATGCTTTTAAAATTATAGGGAAGTTTCAGAGATGACATAGAGAACTAATTTCTGTACATCTTTCTCCCTTCTGCTAAGGTTGTCACTGTGTGGGAAGGGACCAGTAGGAATTGAATCTAGGGCTTTCACACTCAGCTGTATTTCCAGCTCCCCCACAGATAGTTGCTTGTTTGGTTTTGCTTTGTCTTTTCTGAGACGGGATCTCACTACGCAGTTCAGGCAGACCTTGAACTCACTTTGTAGCCTAGGCTGGCCTTAAACTCGCAGCCGATCCTCCTGCATAGGATTACAGGTATGTGCCACTTTGCCCATTGCTTGTTTATTTTTGAGACAGGGTTTCACTGAGTTGTCCAGGTGGGCTTAAACTTGAGATCCTTCTGCCTCAGCCTCCAAGTGTGCTAAATTACAGGTGTGGACCACCATACCCAGCTGCCATTTGTGTTATTTGTTGAATCTCAGAAATTTAACATTCATTATAGTACTGTTAACTGCCAACTTAATTTGGATTTCACCAGTTACATCGTTAATGATCTCTAAGTGTTCCAGAGAAAAATCCAGGACTTGGGATTTGGGTTTTATTTTTACGTTTGGTCTGTTTCGGTCTTTGACAGTTTCTTAGTCTTTCCTTGTTTTTCGTAGCCTTGATAGTTTTAAAGAATACTGGTCAGATATTCTGTAGCCCAGAGTTTAGATTTGTCTGATTTTTTTCTTGTTGATGTTGTTGACTAACCTGATATTAGGAATTCTGGAGAAGAAAACCAGAGAAATATTACTTTCATTATATTATATTAAGGGGTATACCCGATGAATAAGACCTCTCTTCATTGATGCTAACTTGATCACTTGTCTGAGATAGTGTTCGTTGGATTTCTCTTCCTTTAGTATTTCTCCCTTTTCTGTAATCTGTTTTTAAGTGAGCTACCAAGGCCAGACCATACTGAAGGGGTAGAGATTTAAAGAGTTCTCTTATTGGAACAATAATGTGCATATATTATTTCAAAATTCTGTATATGGAAGATGTATTCCTTATCCCTATTTATTTAATTTGGTGGTTATAATCCAGCACTGATGTTACTTGTTTTATATTTTGCTAAAGTTGTTCCAGCTTTGCTTAATTAACTATTGGGAGTTCTTTCAGGTTGGCTCCTATAATTTTTTGATATACGCCACCCTCACTCCTTTTTTGATCTGTGTGTCATTTTTCACCCCTCTAGGAACACCTAGTCCTCACAGAAGAGAGAATGGTATTTAGAACCCAAGACTGGATTATGAGTATGCTCATTGCTATTGGGGTATCACTGCTTCTAGACCCTCTTAGAACACAGAATGCTAGCTGTGTATACTAATCCATGTCTTTGTATACATATGTGTGTATGTATATATACACATATGTGTGTGTATATATATCCCTTTGTGTATGTTTTCAGTAAACATGGGCTTGCATTGGTATCTTTGACTCAAATCTAGCACCAGAGCGCTCTTTCTGGCCTCCCTTTTTGCTTATTTGCAACTTTTTCTGGTGGGGAAAAACATTGTTTCTGTTATTTGCTATTTGTTATCTTTTCAACCCCAGTATATATGTAAAGAAGTTTTAACTTTACCCATCAAGTGTTTCCTCCTATTGCATATTTCTGGTTGTAGACTCATATTTTCTCCATTTCTTTGAGCCTTTTATTAATGTTTTACATATTTTTAGAAGGAATTTGTGCTTGCTCATGTTACAGTGAGGCTTTCTCCCCACTTAAAAAGTTTTCTTTTTTAACTCTGATAAAATATTCATAACATAAAATTTGCCATTGTAACAATTTTTAAATGCATTGGCATTAAGTATATTCACAATGTCATATAACCATCCACTATCCATTTTCAGAACTGTTTCATCATTTCAAACAAAAATTCTGTATTCACTAAAATATAACTCCATTCTACTCCTCCCTTTTGCCCCTGGTAACCTGTATTTTATTTTCTGTGTTTATGAATTTGCCTATTCTAAGAACCTCATCTGAGGTGAATTACTCAATATTTATCCTTTACTTGTGTCACCAAGTATAGTATTTTCAGGGTTCATCATTACATAGCATATGTCTGAATTTCATTCCTTTAAGAGCTGGATAATGTTGCTCTGTGTGTGTGTGTGTATTTATGTGTGTGTTATTTACGAATTCACCTGGATCATGTTGGTAATTCTGTGTTTTAACTTTTTGAGAAACTGCTAGATCTTTCCATAGTGTTTGCACTATTTTACATTCCTACCAGAAATGTACAAGAATTCCAGTTTCTCCTTCCACCTGAAGTGCTTCCCATTAAAACAAACAAAAAGAGGCCATCTTAATGGGTGAGATGTAGTATTTCATTATGGTTTTGAGGCTGAGGCAGAAGGATCTCTGAATTTGAGGCCAGCCTGGTCTATAAAGTGAATTCGAAGATAGCCTGAACTACATAGTGAGACCTTGTCTCAGAAAGAAAGAACAAGAACATTTGCTTGGCCAGTCATCAAAGTTCTCAACATGAACTTATGCTACAGTAGTTGTCCTCAAGGGTTTAGGTGTTCTTTCATGAAATCTTTGCCTGAATCTGTGGCACACAATTTTTAGGAGCTTCGTTTGAGTAGTTCTGATGGTTATTTCATCTTTTAGCCTTGGCTGTCCCAGTATACTTTCTCTTATGCTTGTTAAGTAGTCACATTTGCCACAGGGCAACTTCGGAAAGTGGAAGGCCTTAGAGCTGGAACAGTAGCACATTGTGGGTATTTTGTTACAGTGCTTTACAAATAATAGCTTTCCCTTCATCATCTTGCTTCAGCATCTGAGACCAAAGATAAGATTATTTTAATTGAGTTTTTCTGTGCTTTGTAAGTTGTGAAAATTCTGATCTTAGTAACTGTGGGCTTATAATTAGAAATTCTTGTGTTAGTACAGTTGGGCTGCTGTAATAAAGTATCATGTACTGGGTACCCTTTAAACAATAGATTTCTCATGGTTCTGGGGCTGAGAAGTCAGATTGAAGTTTCCAGATTCAGGATCTGATAAGGATCCACTTTCTCATACATGGCACCTTCTGACTATCTTTCAGTGATGAAAGGGCAAACTCCCTTAGGTCTCTTTTGTAGGGGAATCCATCCCATCCACAAGGACTCTGTTCTGTATTTCCCAGTGGCTTTACCTCTCAATACCATCATTTTGGTGGTTGGGATTTCAGCATCTGAATTTTGAGGGGACACAAACATTTAGATTGTAGCACTAAGCAAGAGGTATATATAGTTTGTCTTTATTTAATTCAACTCAAAAACCCAAGGGTAAAACCTCAGTTATCCCTTTTGTCTTTTCTTCAGTGAGTTTCCTCTTTAACCCTGCTAGTTCACTCAGTCAGGATGCTGCCCTTTGGGTGCTCTGATTTTCAGCGTGACTTCTCTCATGACTCTTAAATTTAAAGTCCAGGAGGTAAGGTAGCAGGTTTTTGTCCTGTAGCTGCAAGACAAATGCCAGCTTGGAATGTCACTTGTCTCATTTTTGAGTTTCTCACTTTGTGGCTTCAGGGCAGCTGGTGGGGAGTGGGTAAGCCATGTACTTAGGAAATTATTTTTTTTAAATTGGTCTGAGCATCTTTGATGTTCTTATCTAGAATTTCTGGTCTTAAAATTAACCACAGTGCCATACAGAGAACCTTTTGTCTGTCTTCTGTTAAATGGCAGAGGTGATTGAATTTAAGGAAAAGGCTAACCGCCTGGCTGTTTCTTATGTGGATGACTGTCATTTAAAAAACAAAACAAAACAAAACAGATTTTAACGTGTTCTTTTTCTCCGTGGAAGTAAAAAGTTCACAAGAAGTCAAAAGTAACCAAATTAAGAAAAGTCTTATCAAAGAGCTTGAGAAATGCTCAAATTTATTATATACTGAATAATTCTATTAATGAATACTTATCTCAGTTTGTTTTTATTTCAGCTTTGACTAGATCAGAGTCTAAGAGAGATGGAGGTTTTAAAAATAATTGGAGCTTTGATCATGAAGAAGAAAATGAAAGAGATACAGATAAAGAGTAAGGATTTTTTCCCTCAATTGTTTTATAAGAATGGAACTTTTGATTACAAAAACAATTTATATTCTGTGGAAAGATTTTTTGTTGTTTTTTTGAGACAGGGTCTCACTATGTAGTTCAGGCTGGCCTCATTCAAGGTAATCCTCTTGCCTCAGCCTCCCAAGTGCTAGGATTACAGGCATGTGCCACCACGCTTGGTATAAAGATTTTTTAAAGTGTAGTATTTTTATAAAAACATTTGAGCTGGCTGTGGTAGCACACGCCTGTCTCTGGGAGGCTAAGACAGGAGGATTGCAAATTTAAGCTCTGCGTGAGCAATTATAGACACTTAACAAGACCATGTCTCAAAATTTAAAAAAAAAATTTTTTTTTGAAGCAACTATGGATATAACTCAGTGCAAAGGCACTGGGTTTAATTCTCAGTGCCAGGAGAAAGGTAGAAATTTAACTCTTATGTGGTAGCATTAAGATCATTGACACAGCAGTTCTTTATTGGTAAATAATTTTGCTGTAATGTTTCTCAGTCTTTTGAAATGTACAAATATGTGTATGTAATACATGTAAACGTGGCTAAAAATTGATCATACAACAGAGTTTAAGGACTTTTTTGTTTTAAAGAAAAGACATTCTGTCTAAGCAGCAGTGTGAAAAACCATCATTTATTATGTGTAAGTGAACCCCAGATTAAGACCCTTTAGTTTTTTATGTAAATTTTAATCTTACATTTTTCTTCCCTAGCTGTGATCATACTACCTCTTTGATCTTAAATCAGATTGCCATCAGAGAAAGCACCACTATAAATGATAAATCCAGATGTTTACCCAGACAGAAGTTAAGCAAAATTTTCATCACATTTTGTTAATGTAGTTGGAATGAATACTATGTAAAAACTTTAAATAGTTTTTCAGTAGTATTTATTGTATGTCTTGAGGTATACTGAAAATTCAGCAGCTTTCAGTTTCTTCCTGATCTGGTTACTCACTGACTAGTAAACAAATTTAGAGAAGCATCAAATAGACACACAATGTTCTGCAAAATTGTAAATATTGTATAGAAACTTCACACAAGTCATTCAAAGCACATGGACTAAGTATTGTAGGTACTTCACTGTCTGGTCAGCAGTTCCATTCATTAGCACTTTATGTGCCTTGAAGTTTTATTTGAAGGAAAGCTTTAAATTAGTAAATCTCTAAAGTCACAATTTTATGGTCCTACTTTTTTGCTTTGTTTTCTGATTTTTTTTAACTTTTTGTTATAGACGTTTAGTATTTTTATAGTTGTGAAAAAATGGAATTAAGTATAAAGCTCAGCTGAATAGACAGTATACTCCTTTCAAACATTTTTACAAAATGTAAGAGAATTTTTAACCTTAACGAGTTTTGGGATATATGTAAAAGTGGTGAACAAAAATTTTTCATTTTTTAAATAAATAGCTAGAATTTTACTATAAAAAATCTAGCGGAATTGTCTTGAGAAAGGTGTGTTTGACTTTGATCATCATGGTTGTATTTTTAAAAATTGGTTTTTTAAGGTGCTGTTTATTAGTTGATTTTTTAAAGCAGTGTATTCTTTTCCTTTGCTGTATTTTGTTTCTCTTCTGCTTCCTTAAATGTCAAAGACAGAAAGAAAAAATGAGTGATAATACACAGAATTCATAGTTAAAAAATAAGGTTTATTTGTGGCCTGCGATCTCAATCTTGCCTGCCACCTACCTGATTGTTAAAAATTTTATTGGCACAGAGCTGCTTGTTTAGTTTATGACTATTTTCATACTACACCAGAGCAAAGATGAGACTATGTAGAGACCATGCATATAACCTGCAAAGCCTAAAATACTTCACTATCTGGTCCTTTACTGAAAAAGTTGGTTGATTGCTTGAATTAGTTGAGCATAGAAGATAAAACTTCTGAATTTAATGTATAGGTTGTAATTGTTACTTAAAATTCTTTCCCCTTATTTTCTATGTAGTGGAGCAAATCTACTCAGTGTAGAAGATGATGAGGATTCTGAAAGCCCAAAAGGAAAAAAGGCAAGTGTTGCTTTTAAAATTTTTTCTTCTAAGTTACATACTAAAAACTCCACTTGAAGAAAGACTTACATTTTTTAATTTGTAACCCCAATACCAACTTCCCCACCCCAGAGGCAAATAGTATTCCCAGCTGCTCTTTTTTTTATCCCTATGAAAATATTTGTTAGTCAATTTTGTCTTTACATTTCTATCATAGCAGGATCAACCTTTTAGTCTTCACCAATGAAAACAGTATCACGTGATATTTGTTTCTACTTTTTTATGGGGTTAGACACCATTTCATATATGTAGTCCATTTTTATTTCCTTATTTTGTCAATTAATATCCTGTGTCCATTTTTCTAGTTGGTATTTACAGTATTCATAAGGGTTCTTTTTATGTTGTCTAAGAGACATCTTGACATCTGAAATTTATACAGTTTATAATGAAAAATGACAGTTTCAGTAATAGTACATCTAACTGGTTTCTTAGGTTTGATACTAGTTGCTAATATAGTCATGCATTGCTTAATGGCAATAAGCAATAAATTTAATAAGAATAAAGTCTGAGAAATGTGTTCGCATGTAATTTCCTTGTGTGAACATTATAGCACATACATACACAAAACTGGATGGTATAGGTCAGCCTTTGGACTTGGCCTCAATGTAGATCAAAAAATGCAGTAAACATGAGATGTGTGAGGCTGCTGTGGGGTGTAACAGCATACAGTAAACATTTTTTAAAATTCTGTTATAAGTCGGGCCTGGTGGCGCGTGCCTTTAAACCCAGCACTTGGGAGGCTGAGGCAAGAGGATTGTTGTGAGTTTGAGACCAGTCTGGGCTACAAAGTGAGTTCAAGGCCAGCCTGCATAGTGAGACTCTTGTCTCAAAAAATCAGGCTGGGAGTTTAGCTCAGTGGCCTAAGTTAAGCACCTGCCTGGCAGGCGCGAGGTTGTGAGTTTGAGCCCCGGTACCAAAAAATTAATTAATTAATTAATTCTGTTATATAACTAGGAGTTCATTCTAAAAACAAAAAGTATAAATATGTAAGCCAGTAACATAGTTATGATTATCATTTTTAAACATTATATATTATACTTAATTGTATGTTAAACTTTCATATAACTGGCGGCCAGTAAATTCGTTTACACTAGCGTCGCTACAAGTAAATTATGATAGCTATTCTGTCACTAGGTGACAGTAAGTTTTCATCTTTATAGTCTTATGGGACCACCGTTGTGTATGCAGTCTGTCATTGACCAAAACATCACTATTTGGTACATAGCTGTATTTTAACCCAGTTATTTTGGTAGGCCTTTTTTGTTTTTTGGTTTTTCTTAGTTTTGTTTTTTATGGTAACTATTGCCTTGGAGAAAATGTATTTTCTTACACTATCAAATATATCAGTCTACCCCCTCCCTTGGTGCTATGGATTAAACCCAGGGCCTTTATGCTGAGGTGCATGCCCATGCCACGGCCTGCCCCAGTTTAGATTTTGAGACAAGGTCTCTTCAAGTTGTCTAGCTGGACTTGAACTTGGAATCCTGACTCAGCCTCCCAGAGTTCTGTCATTACAGGTGTGTGCCACCTCAGTGATTTTTGTGTCTTTTGAATTTATTGTTTCCTAGTGATACTAATTGAATTGCTTTTTCTTATTAAAAATATAAAATAAGCCAGGCGTGGTGGCACATGCCTTTAATCCTAGCACTTGGGAGGCCAAGGCAGGAGGATCATTGTGAGTTCAAGACCAGCCTGGTCTACAAAGTGAATTCAAGGCCAGCCTGAACTGCATAGTGAGACCCTGTCTCAAAAAACAGGACTGGTGATTTAACTCAGTGACATAAACGACAGCCTGGCAGGCTTGAAGTTGTGAGTTTGATCCCTGGTACCAAAAAAAAGAAAAAATATATATATATATAATTTTACAATGTAAATATGACCATAATTACCAATAAAATGATTTAGGCATAGTTTTCCTTAGATCTCTGGTGTCTTTGGTGGCATCACCAAGCTTACCTCACTAGGAATGTAGTTAAATTATAATTTTGAGATCACTTGAAATGACTTATTTTTTGTCGGTAATTTTTCCAACTGAATGGAGAGTTGTTCTTTTTTTAAGTTAGTTTTTTTATTTTAAGAAACTGCTTTTCATTTTGGTTTAATTTGTAATTCTGTAAAAGAAATTTGCATAGTTTGTGTCACATCTACCAAAGAAATTATATTCTGAGGCGTCTAGTTTTTGTCCTGATTTCCTGTATTCCTTTTATTCCCTACTGGCAATTTGTTTTAAAAATTGTTTTAGCCTTTCATTGTTATTATTTTTAATATAACTATATACCACTTTCTTGTTTTGTTTTGTTTTTGAGACAGGGTCTCACTGTGTAGCCCAGGCTGGTCTAGAACTCTCAGTTGTCCTCCTGACTCAGCCTCCTGAGTGCTGGAATTTATATCACCCTTCTTAGAAAAATTGTCTACTTAAAAAAATAATAATAATCGTATACTCTGCAGATCCTTCTATATAGAGATCATTATCATTCTTTTTATTGTTGTAGTACCCCACTCAATGGATATACTAGATATTTAGCTAGCCCCCTGTTTGTAAACAGATATTCGTAAGACTTCTGTATTACACACAGTGCTATAATAAAAAACCTTATAATATGCATACATTTTTTTACATACCTGTATAGTATATTTGTGAGCTAGATAACTAGAATTGCATTTGCAGTTTCAGGAGGCAAATTCACATGTAATTTTGCTAGCTGTTGCCCAATTTATTACTCATAGGCACTAACATGTAACATTCCTGCTAGCAGTGTATGAGTTCCTATTTCCTTTTAGCCTTGTAGAGTATGTGGTCAGACTTCTGCCAGCTTGACACAGTGTACTCTTTACATATTTCCTGTACTTAACAATTTAATAGTATTTAATTTTTTTGTTTTGTTTTTGACTTTTTGGTACTTCGCATCTTTTTAATTTAAGGACTTTTAAATTTATGTTTTTCAGGGATGTGGATGTAGCTCAATGATAGTGATTACCTAGCATGTGTAAGGCCCCGGGTATGAGTTCTAGCACTATGAAAAATAAAATAATGTTTCTCAGAGAATTTACTTTTTTTCTTTTTATTTCTGTATTTTACTCCTCTGCAATATCTATTTTGTCATAGTTAAGGATTTTTTTTTTTAGCTAGAGAGCAAAGAATTTAGTGCAATAGATAGTTTTTCTTTCAATGCTGTGAAATTTTTCCTTTCTCCTTCCACACAGACTGGAGGCTAAACCCAAGGCTTTGTATATGCTAAGGAAGCGCTTTGCCACAGATCTACATCCTCGGCTCTTTTTAAATTTAATTTTTACATAGGGTGTTACTAAGTTGCCCAAGCTGGCCATGAACTTGTAATTCTCCTGCCTCAGCCTGTTGAGTAGCTGAGATCACAGGTGTGTGCCTCCCCTCCCCCCGTGAGTTGACAAGGCTGGTTCACATAGTTAAACCTGTCTTCTATATGTGAAAGTCTGTTTTTTATTTCAGTATAGATGTAAGTTTGCATTTTCATAGTAATCATTTCATTATAGAATTCTGACACAGAAAAATATGACTTTGGTTTTAAACAGAGTTTGTTATGTGATCATGATAAGGCACAACAGATTTTAAATTTTCTCAGTAAATGGAAATTTTCCTCACTTTTGCTTTTCTGTTTTGCAGTATAGCAGAATTAACCACATCTTACTTTGGTCTAAAATACCTGTTTGTGTTTTTGTTCCTTTCTTCAAGATAGGGTCTTGCTATGTAATTTAGGCTGGCCTAGAAATCATTATGTAGCTCAGGATGTCCTCAAACTCATGGTAATCCTCCTGCCTCAACCTTCTGAGTGCTGGGATTACAGGTATGCACTACCACATCTGGCTAAAATACCTAATTTTTAAACCATGCTTTACCTTTGACAGAAATGCACATAGAATACGGAAAGGCACAAAACTTTTGTACAACAAAAGAGGTTTTGGATGTGAATATTTCAGATTGTCTTGAAGGTTTTTGGACTCTAAAATAGTTGTATCTTTGTTTTGTAAAGTGGAAGAGGTATTAATGAAAGTGGGAAAGGAAATACTTATCATACCTTTTCTTCAGTTGAATTTTATAGTAAATCAGTATTTAAGGTAGAAGAAAGGAGATTGAAAAGATTGATTTGACTGAATGTTTCCATCCCTGTTTATGCTTAAGAAAGTCTTTGTGCTTCCAAGAAGCTCACATATCCTTTGATTTTTGAATGACTTGGGAGTAATGTAGGTCTGTGTGGGTGACTGGTTTAAACTAATACCTGATAGCATATTTTCTGTATTTGAAAATAACAATAGATTTAGGAAAAAGCCCTTACTTTGATTCACAGTTTTATAGTATCCTTTTTTTGTTCCATAGAGTAATTTCTGCCTTTAGGCTTCTGTAGTTTCACTGTGCTACTTTATATAAAAGATAAAAAATTCATGTCTTTTGTTGTGAAAAGATTGGCTGTTACCTCTGAATGTTGCCCTCCTACAAGGGACTCCAAGTGGGCATAGTAGGACGTCATTTGTTTCATAACACTTCACCTGCATTTTGTGTTAAAAAATAAAAAAGGATAAAGGAACACACACTGAAAAACATTGTTCATATTCTGGATAATTTTCTCAGCCTTTTAGTTCACTAACTTTTGTCTTCAGTTGTATTTATTCTGCTGTTTATACGTTGTTTTCTCTATTTTTCGAAATTACAGTGGCATTTATCACTTGTAGACCTTTTCTGTTGGTTGCCTTTCAAAACTGTTGAGTTTTTTCATGTAGCATCTAATACTTTCTTTGTTTTTGCAATTTCTACTTTATTTTTAGAATTTAAATGTTTTAACATACATTTTAATGCTTCCAATAATTTGATATCTTTTAGATTTTCTTATCTGAAATTTATGTTTGCAAAACTTCCTTAATATTCATTCTTTACTTAAATTTATTATGTGATATATAATTTTGATTGGAAGATAGTACATTGGTAATTTGTGCACATGTAGCAGTCCCAGTGAAATATTCATGCAGCAAATGTATATTGAGCAGAGTGTTCTCAATGCTAGCAATAGACAGGTTTCTTTTCCTGTGGAATTTAAATTCTAGTAATTAGCAATTCTCGGTAGTTACTGAATGATTTAGGTTACATTTAGGAACTGGCAAACTATAAAGCTCATGACCCAGATACAGCCTGCAAATAATGATACATAAGTTAGAATGGGTTTTGTATTGTTAAATGTTTGGGAAAATATTCAGAAGAGTACTATATCATAAGTGAAAATTTGCTGGAAAATAGCCATACTCCTTCATGTATTGTCTGTGGATGTTTTCGTCCTGCAACAACAGATGAGAATATTTGAACAGAGTTGTAGATGGAGCAGAGACTTTATGATAAAAAAACCTAAAATATTTACTATCTGAAATATTGCAGTAAAAGTTTGTCAGTCTCAATGCTGCTATTTTTACTGTATAAATGTGTTCTACACATTGTAATAGAAAAACATAAACCCTTTCTAGGTGGCTGGCATATTAGTTAATCAGACAGTATCACATTCTAAGCCTAATAACTGTCTTATTTTATAGGATCCTTGTGAGATTTATGAGACTATGTAACTTGCATAATGCATGACACCAGCAGTCTTCCATAACAGCTACATTTTGTTAGCATTATTAAATGTAGTTAGTGAATCTTTGCAGATTAGTTTTCCTTTGCAAGTATTATGTTTATAGTTGGCTTTCTGTGATTGTTTTATGCTTAGCCATCTATTCACAGTAGTTCTCCTGATGCTGTGCTTGCTTTTCTGGAAAACTGTTTTGGGCTGGCAAGGAAGGGCAGATAAATTCCAGACAGAACATATCAGCAGGATTTTATTAACAGGACTACTGTAGTCTGTGAGATAATGAGCCATAAGTAGCTCAACTTTTGCTTATTTATACTTTATTTTTTCCTGATAATTTGATGTAGGTTACCAAATTAAGAGCACTGAATTATGGAAAATAAAAGTTGTTAGCAAAGTAAATGTACCACGGTGTCTAACACAGTTTTATGTTATGCATGATTTTTGTTGTTGGGGTTTTTTGGGGTTTTTTTTGTTTTTTTGTTGTTTTTGTGGTACTAGGGGTTGAACTCAGGGCCTTGTACATGCTTAACAAGTACTCTACACTGAGCTCCATCCCCATCCCTTTTTTATATTTTTGAGATAAAATTGAAGCTGACCTTGAAGTCATTTTGTAGCCCAGACTGGTTTTAAACTCGAGATCCTCCTGGGATTATAGGCATGTGCCACCACATCCCATTTAGGTTTTGTTTTAATTCAGTAGTGATCTCTGAATTTTCTGGCAGCTGGAATTAGGCCTTACAGTTATAAACTTGTGTGATAAGAAAATCTTTACAAATTTATAATCCATGATTGTATGGAATAATCATAGTCCCAGCTACATTCTAAATATAACCGATGGTAGGAAACCTGAGGAAGCTGGAGTTACTAGTTGTTTATTGCTGATTAAGGCTATAAAGCATATAGGCAACCTGTAAAAAAAGCAGAATTGGGAATTTAACAAATTTTACTTAAATACAGCAGATTCTGTTACTTTGATTGTAACTTAGCCTGGAGAAGGATGTATGCCATGCCATGCCACTGCTCTGCTCATGCCACATGCAGCTCCCGGATATCCTGAACCCAGCATCTGTAAAAGAGCTAAAGAAGCAGACTTTACAGTAAAAGCAGATGATTTATTTGAAGGTGGGCGAAAGGGGAAGAGAGAGACAGAGAGAGCTACACAGCTACTCTGGACAAGAAGGGAGCATTGGAAAGGAACTATGCCAGGATTTCTTGTCTGCAGCTCCTTTTATTGGGTTTCTCCCCCTGTGTAGTAGGCTCCTGGAACCTGATTGACTTCATGGCTGTTTTTAGTCCTCCCCTGGGCTTCCTCAGGTCACAAAATGTTTCCTGTTGTTTGGTGGAGACTAGGATTATGGGTGGTGGTGGGATTAGTGACAGGTAGTTTAGTTTCAGGATTAAGTAAAGGAGTTTATGTTAATGGAACTACTTGGGACCTTCCTAAGCATAGTTTCTTGGCTTTTGTCTTTCTGATTCTTGAGTCCTACTGCTTTTGTCTTTCAAATTGTTGAGCCTAATCTGCAGGGACAGAGGCTGCCTCTAGCTGCCCTTGTAAATCTCTGTTAACTTCTAACAGAGCTCAAGGAGGTTTTCATCCTATCTGTTCCCTCCTTGAGGGGAGGGTGTCCCTACTTTATGATGGGCTTTAGGTTGACTACTAGCTGTGCCCAAATGCTTTCTCAGAAAGAAATTTTGCAGGCAGGTGTGGTAGTGCATCCCCATAATCCCAGCATTTTGGGAAGCTGAGGCAGGAGAATTGCAAATTCAAGCCCAACCCGGGCAATTTACTGATTTAGAGAGATGCTGCCTCAAAATAAAAAATAAATAAAAAGGGCTGAGTTAAATCCTGAGGGCCCCCCCCCAGGAAGAATCAGTTGGAGGTGATTCCTTAGTGAGAAACATGGTAGAATGCTTATATATCAAGGTAATCGTCACTTAAAAACAATTGTTAAGTGGAAGGATTAATTGCCACATTAATGTAAAGAACCTTTTAGCATAGTTCCATTTTTCTTGAGATATTCTGTATCCTATTGATTTCAATTTCTACTGGGATAACGTTTTTGATATTGCCTCTAATTTCTTCCTGCAAGGTAGTATGGGAAAGCAGTCTTTGTTCTAGTGTAGTTCAGTCAAATTCCCTTGTTTTTTTTGTGGTTTTTTTTTTTTTGTTTGTTTGTTTGTTTGTTTTTTGAGACAGGGTTTCACTGTGCACCACAGACTGGCCTCCAACTCAGCAATCCTGAGTGCAGGGATTACAGGCATGCATCACCATGCCTCGCAGTATTTTGCTTTTTTTTTTTTTGGTACCAGGGATCGAACTCACAACCTCACACCTGCCAGGCAGGCACTTAACCCCGCGGAGCTAAATCCCCAGCCCTATTTTGCTTTTTAACCTTAATAATTTTTAAAGCAGGGATAAAGTTGTTACAAAGTTTACGTAACATGGGAGAGAGATTTTATTGAGGAAAAAACCAGTGTGGGAAATTTGAGTGTTTTCTGCATATATCACTCAATAAGGTCAAGTAATTGACCTGATGTTTTTAGGTCCAGTTGCTGGAGAGCTACTATTATGTATAAAATACAGAGATTAGCCTAGCATGGTGGCACATGTCTATAATCACAGCACTTAGAAGGCTGAGGCAACAAGACCATGAGCTAGATGTCAGCCCCAGACCTGCTGAGGCTGAGCAGTTTTAACTCACCCACGTAATTCTGGTGTAATATAAAATTTGAGCACTGTTACTTTAATCCACCTGAGAATTCAAATTATTAGAAGGTGGATGTTCATCTGTGAGGGCTGTACTAGTTCTATTTGTAGGCTACAGTCATTCATATTTTGAGGTGCTCTATACCTGGTGGATTTAAAACTTGAATATTTGTCTCTATAGCTGTGTGACTATGTTGAAATTCATTTTCACTTCTGTGGCACTCCAGCCTTTGTCTCTCTAGTTATATGGATATGTTGGAAATTTATTTTAGTCTCAGGTACATCCTCTGGGATCAGTAGGTGCTTTATAGGAAAATAGCCTCAATTCTTGGTTTAGCTCTCCAGGTATCTTGTCCCTGAGGGTCTGTTTACCCAGGACAGTGGTGGGGAACCTAGGGCACACATGCTATAGCAGTCTGTTTGTATCATTGAAAGCTCTAAAAAGTTCACTATCATGCATTAGGAAGTAATGGAATGTCTTGAGGAAGAGAAAGTAAGAAGCATTGTGTCAAAAGTAGCTATTTTGGATTATAGAATATAGATACGTCAGAAAGTAAGAACAGTTCTGGCTCACTGAATACCTTCCTCAGAGGGAAGATACTTTTTGAGATACTGTTGGGTTTCTATAGAAATATTTAGGGGAAAACATGAAATTACTACCTTAAGAATATAGTTTCTTATGAATGAACAAAAAAAGAATTAAAATCTTGCCTTAAAAATGAAATTAATGCTAGCATGGAGGCCATCCCTATAATCACAGCACTCTGAGAAGTAGGAAGATCAAATGTACAACACCAGCAAGACTCTATGTTAAAAAAGAAAAGAAAAACAAACAACCCAAATGTGCAGACACAGTGGCACTTACCTGTACACCAAGCTATTTGGGAGGCTGGGGCAGGAGCATCACTTAAGCTCAGGAGTTTGTTACAGGCCTACCTGGGCAGCACACTGAGACCCCCAACATAGTGAACCAACAAAAAAGAAATTAGAGTGATTTTTTTAGGTGTAATTTTTGAAAAATTATCACTAACAACTGAGGATTTTTGCTGGTCTGAAAGCAGCTTTTAAGTGTCTTGTGCAATGAATGTAACCGAGGTAAGTTTCTTTGGAGCGTTGTTAATATGTTTAACATAAATATTTGTACCTGTGAAGGTATTACAACCATATCTCAGTTTCTTTTTCTATAAAAATTTAAAAAGCAAAAATCCTTACAGAAAGACACTTGTTTAAATAACAACAGTCGTATTTTGCAGTACTGTCCTTATAGGTAGCACCAAGGCCTTCTAAACAGAAAGAAGACTTGTTTTTTACTCTGGAGAAAGTTATCCTAAGATTTGCTACCCTCATATTTTTAAATATCTTCAGGAACATTTAAATGAAAAGAAAATAATAATCCCCATGTTCCTACAAATTTACATTGTCTTTAGAAAAAAATGATCACAACTGAATTACTCTCAGGTCCATACCTCAGTTTTTGCCTTCCCTCTCCACCCTCAGTAGCTGTACGTTTTTACTCATTTTTCTAGTGAGTTTTCAAGTAGTTGTTGATATATTATAGTGTTGACTCTTTAATATTTATGGATCTGTTTTACAGTTAAATCGTCCATCTGAAATTGTTGCTACTAGTTCTGGTGATTTCATCTTGAAGACGTATGTGGGACGAAACAAGAGTGAAAGTTTTAAAGCTTTGAAAGGCAACCCAATTGGACTTAACATGTTGAGCAACAATAAGAAATTGAGGTATAGGTGCATCGTCACACTTTCCTACAGAAAAGATAAAGGGTTTTGCATGAAATAACAGTCTTTGCAGCCAGTATTTCCACTCTGTACCTTTTCTTTTAGATTTTATTTATTTATTTATTTTTATTTTTCCAGTACCAGGGATCGAACTCGCAGCCTTGTACCTGCCAGGCAGGCGCTTAAGCCACTGAGCCAAACTCCTGGCCCTTGTACCTTTTCTTTTAAATTTGTCTGTAGGCCAAGAGTTAGGATGGTCTCAGATACGGATTCTTTGCTTTGTATTGGGGACTAATAGTAGGATTGATTGCATTGGTTTCTAGATTTCGAATAAAACACCACAAGAAACATTTTAGTAGGCCGGCATCTCATGCATTTGCTTTCATATGATCAGTAGAATCTCAGTTATAAGATTAGAAATAGAAGGCGCCTTGAGCTAGAGCGGTCATCTCATTTAGGGGATGCTACAATTAATATTAAGTTAACAAGGGCCTTTTTTCTTTTTTTCCTTAAAGATTTCTTGTTCCTCTTGTCTTCCAGATGTAACCCAGGTTTCTTAATGGTTATCATAGTGAACCACTGCTACTTAATATTTGGCTATCTGTTGCAACCCATATATAGGGTTAAAAGTTATTTTATTTCTATTCTGTCAATTTATAGATTAGCTGAGACTCATGAAGGCTAATTTTCAAGTTAGTAGCAGAACCAGAGTTAGAATTTAGGAATCCTGATTTCAATTCTAGTATTGTTTTTTTTTTTTTAAACTGGATTGGAAACATTTGAAAGAAGAATTAGGGGAATAGAAGATTTCTAATAAACAGTTTTACATGACTAAATTTTTTGTAAGTAGTAAAGATTTTTATGTATGTGCTCAGATTTAAAAGAATTTGGGGGGTGTGGAATTCAACATGTATGTAAATTTTCCCCATTCAACTTATTCTGTGTTTTTGAATTTTGCAGTGACAATACACAAAATGCATCATTTTGTTCTGGAACTATAGTTCATGGTAGACGTTTTCATCATGCTAATGTACAAATACCAGTAGTAAAAACAGCAGCCCAAAGGTAAGGATTGAAACTCTCTTTGTTTAGTATATACATTCCACCCTCCTTAAAAGGAGTGTTTTACTTAAAAACAAACCAAAAAAAAGATGTGAAACTTTACTATTTTCACTCTGAGATACTATCTCTGAAATAATTCATCACCTGAAAGTTTTTATTCTGTGTCCTGCCTTTGCAGTAGTCACATTCTGTAAATAAATAATTTTAAAATAAGCCATTCTATTGCAGTCCAGATCTAAGAAGATATTTAAATTCAGCTGATTTATAATTTGAACCTTAAGCATTTGCTTGAGATATCCTTTTAGTTTGAGCTCTGAAAGGTAAAGCTATAGTTACTACTTACTTTCTGAAGTCTATAAAATTTCATAGTATTGAAATCATCAGTTTTAAATATTTCAGAAAATTTTGATTTCAATTGTTTTATGTTTAAGGTTCTTGTTGACCTTGAAAGTATTGCTTCAGTGTTCAAATAATGAAAGTAGTAACTGGGGAAAGCTTGGTATTTTAAATGCTTTGGAAATTTTTCAGAAACCATTTTTGGAATGTTAATACTCCCTTTCAGTTGATTGAAATTGTTAGGCCCTAGCAGTTAAAGAATCTTTTGCATCGTAGTTTTCAAAAAGTAGTAAAATTTAAAAATTTGTTGTACATTTTAAGTGCTGGTCTTCATCTTTTAAAAGTATCAACCTAGGCTGTGTTCATTAAGGAAATGTTTTCGTTTTAAGGTTTGAGTTTTTTCCCTCGCAGGACTAGAAACTGAACCCAGGGAGCACCAGTCCCTTTTTGCTTATTTAATTATTTATTTGGGTATTTGTTTGTTTGTTTGAACTCACTGTGTATCTGAGGCTGGCCTCAAACTCATAGTGATCCTCTTGCCTCAGGTTCCCCCTTCCCCGGCCTGCTGAGTGCTGAGATTATCAGTATACCACCACACCCAGCTATTTATTCTTATTTTTGAGACAAGGTTTCCATAAGTTCCCCAGGCTGGCCTTGAACTTAGGCTTCTTCTGCCTCAGGAGAAAATGTGTCTTGAACTTTAGTAATTTTTGCCATATTTGTTATTTACCTAAATTTGCTGTAACATAAAAATCTTAAATCTCTTTTATACTTAAGATTTTTAAGTCTTTCGTTTGCTTGTTTATTCTATCGGAGTTTTTACAGAAGATATTTGAAAAATTCAGTTAAAAAGACAAAAAATAAATATTACGCATACCAAACATTGGCTTCCCCTATTGTGTAAAGCATACAAATTAAGCTCTGTGGCCTACCTGTGGCACAGAAGAAAACAGGAGAATAATCAGGTGAAGGGAAAAAGAGGAGACATGATTGTATATTAATCATAATAACAGAAACTATTGCTGAGGAGACACTGTCTTCTTGATATTCTGATTATATGACCTAAATTGAAATACTAAAGTTTATAATCCAGTTGTGATATATTTTATGACCAAAAATATTAAATTGGCAGTGCTTTTGAAGTTACCTGTTTAGAATTACTTACATAGTGACCCATTCTTTGTCCTTTGTTTTCTCATTGGAATGTTTACAAAATGATTTCAGTCTGGAAATTGACTTATGTTTTATTTTATTATAGGTCTCAGCACCTATTTATTATACCTTAATGTGTGCCATTGCCTATCGTGCTAAATGATTCAGTTCAGTTTATAAGAGCTAGTATTAAGCAGTAAAATATTGTTTGTTAAAAACCGACAACCTGAATTAATTTGTACTCAAAGAAGTATTATGAATGAAAATACTTCAAAAGAATGATGAGAAGGAATAAATAAAACAGTCTAGTAAGCAGGACAGATTCTACTTGTTTGTCTTTTATTTACTGTGTGTAAGAATAAACATTTCTTATTCCATCTGCAGTATGAATGTCAGTGAAAAGATTTTGAATTCAAGGACAAGTTGAGAAGTTTTGCAGTTTGCTTCCTTCAAAATCAGTGATTTTATGCTACATAACGGGCATAGATGAGAAACAGTATTCAGAGATGAATATGACAATCAGTGTTCTTGCTCTTGAAGATAAAAATTAATTAGGATAGAAGACAGAAAGACTAACAAATGCATGGTAACTGCAATAGTAGAGATACACAAAGTATGTGTACTATTACAACTGATCAAGGAAGAAGTTACAACAAAGGAAGTAATGCTAAGGAGTTTTGAGTGGACCATGTAGAAGAGGTCACTCATGCCACTGCAGCCATATCTTCAAAGGCACGGAGAGAAAATTCACTTACGATATTTGGCACTGAGCAGAATTGTTAGGACTCAAGTGAAAGTGACTGTAACACACTGGCTTTTACAGCTTCAGATAAAAATTCTCTTATGTCTTAATTTGATATTGAAAGAAATGCCACCAGTTTGATAATTCAAACACACAAAAGTTCTTGGGGTAACATTATAGTGCTGTTAGTTTTGCATATATATATATAGCTTGCTTTAAATGAATCAGATCTGAATGCTAAGTCATTTGTAGTTCTTTGGTAAAGATACGAGGAGCAAATTCTTCACATCTTTTTATCTAAAAAGGAATAAATTAAGCCTGGCATGATGATGCATACCTGTAATCCAAGCACTCAGAGGCTGAGGCAGAGTTCAAGGCCAGCCTGGGCTACAGGGTGAATTCAGGGCTGTCCTGGATGTACATAGAGGGACCCTGTCTCACTAGGAAAAAAAAAAAAAAAAAAGCAATAAAAGGCAGAAAGTGAAGATTGTTAAATATTTAGCTAGTGTTCGGGAGATAATTAACATTCCAACCTGTTTGTTTACCACTATTCCGGATATTAATTATTCATATTTAAAAGATAGGTTGCCCATACACTAATAGTGGTAAAGGAGAATAGTATTAGTGTGGAAGTGAAATGTAGAAATTTTAAAAATATGTAATTCTGTATCATCCATACCCCTTGAATCAGATTTAAAGAACATTTTATGGGCTTTTTTTATTTATATTTTCAGCTGGCAGAGGAGGGAGATGTTGAATAAATGTCTGCAAAAAACATGCATAATCTGAGTGAGAAAGTGGGCTCCTAAATAAGCCAGAATTAACTGTTAACAAAAAGCACCATTTTGAAAGAATTTTTAGTTTATAAATCAAGACGTAGGTACTAGAATTGATATCTTTTTGCCTCCCTTAAAAAAAAAAGTTAAGACGACTAGAACAGCACTAATTGAAGGTAAATTTTCCTTTTCATGTTGTGTGAAATAGTCCAAGACTTAGGTTGACACTTTTACAAAGACTTACATGATTAATGATGACCTCCCTGTTTTGTTGTTTTTTTTTTTTTTTAATAACTGTGTATGTGAGCTCCTGTAGGGCAGGATTTCACAAACTCATTGAAGCTTCTTATGGAATGCTCTGACTTATAAATTAGGTATCATGTAATAAATTTATTTTTCTAAAGAATAAGGTGAGTGGGAAAAAGAATTTTTCCTTCTTCCTAATTTCCTTGGTTTACTGGGAAAACCCAGTCTTTTCTTTTACCGTGTTCTATATTCTGCCTATTTTCTTTGTACCAGGTGAGTTTAAAAAAATAACAAAATAGAAAGACTAACCTCTTCTCACTTTTTGGGCTCAACACTGTAAAGTTAAATGGCTAGATTATGTATGAAGTCTAATTTAAGAGTAAGATTTCAATTATGTGTCAGTTTACAGTGATTCTTTTCCTCACTGTTGAAAAAGTTTTTAATATATATATTTTTCTTGAATATTTATATAAAGATGTTACCATATTTTTTCTTAGTTTGTTAGGATCAATTTGTTACTTGTGTGTTCTACATGATAGGAATACAGAAGTCAGCATGGGATTTGGGAATTTTGTAAACTGTGCTTTGCTTATTACTGTTAGTTCCAAATAGATAATTTCAGGATATGAATCTTGAGTTTTATTCTAAATTGGAGACTTTATAGTTCCACTCTTGAATATTATTAATGTTAATTTTTTTTTTAAATCTCTATATACTATGCACAACTGTGGAACTTTTATACATTGGGCTTCTGATAAGAGGCCATGATTTTAAGTCTTAGGCTTTTCCTTGTTTCCCAAGTAAATACACACTACTTCTCCCAAGATTTTTGTGTGAAAGTTTCAGCCTTAAAAATTTTTTTCTTAATCAGCAACAAATAATCATACCTGATAGTAGGATTAAAATCATCAAGTTTCATAACATTCAGAAAATGTCATTGTGCCTTGAAGACTATTTACAAAGCTATCCTAAAATGACGTACATTATATCCTTCAATGCTTAGTTGGTAAAGGCCTTGGAAGAATTTTTCATATATTTGTATATCCATCTTTTTTGTTTACATTATTTTGTGTATTGACAGTGGAACAATGTAGACAAGACTTAAAACATAGAATATAATGTATACAGAATGTTTTTGAAACAAATTGATCACATTATAATTTTGCCTTATTAACTACAGTTACTACAACTACAGTGATGTATCAACAATGAGGTCTTGCCTCTTACTTTTTTTTTCTTTTTCATGTTTTAAGCAATCCGGACCGAAAAGAAAGGTAAGATTAATACTGATGAAATGAGACCATGGGTATAGCAGTAAAAGACCATATTATTTAAATGCTTTGAGAAGTATCTACTGCATTAGTGTTTATCATTAGAGATGCTGATGGTGGTGACGATAGTGGTGATGATTGCACTGCTGAGGATGGAAGTAGGACCTTGTGTATGGTAGGCAAGCACTGTATCCTTGGGCTGGATCTCCAGTCCTTAAAGCTTATTATTTTAATTCAAAGAAACCTATAAATAGTATAACATGATATTTGGCTTACCTGAGTGGTGTTTCAGTGTAATTTTCAACATATATTTTTCATGACTAATTACTATTTTGCTTTAAAAGTAGAGTATTTCTATGCTTGGTCATAAAATTGCTTTCTGTACAGGGATCAAAATCTTTCTTGTATTTTGGTGATAATACCCATTTGTAATACTTTACTGTAGTAGAGAGGCAAAGGAGAATGGAAGTAGAACACTTCAAGCCAGAGTTAAAACTTAAATAGCAAATGTTTTCTATTCTGACTTTTTTCCCTGTCCTTTTTTTTTTTTTTCTTTTCTGTACCAGCAGTTGAACTCAGGACCTCTCATGTGCCAGGCAGGCTCTGTGCCACTGAGCTATATCCCCAATCCCGGTTTTGTTTTTTGTTTTTTGTTTTGTTTTGCTTTGCTTTGTATCTGACCAAAACATTTGTAACAGAATTTTATTATCAGCTTTCTCTTCTCTATTTGTTCCCTTTGTAAAAACCCTGGCAACCACTTAATCTTTTAGGAGAGAGTTTAGTAATATAACACATAAAGGATTTTAAGAATACATATGTCGTTAAATAGTGAAATGATGATAATTGTTGGAAAGCAAATGTTCCTAAGAGTAACTGTCCCCAGTAATAAGTATGGGAAATCTGTTGTACATGTGTTTATTCCATGTTTTCATGTGGTTTGCCTCTTTTGTAAACTCTGCCTTCCCATGTCTCAAATAGGTTGGGAGCCCTGGCATTAAAGCAATACTCTTGGGTAATTGGTGTCAAAAGAAGGGGTATTCTATAGTTTTGTTTATTTCTTTCATTTCAACCCTATAATTTTGTTCAAAGATGTAGAAAAAGTAAAGAGAAATTTGCAGAAGTTTGTAAAATGTGTTAGACCTTACTTTATGATCACTGAATTTAAGAAATAGAGATTCTAAGGTGATCCTTTCAGCAAAAAGATTTAAACATATTTTGTAACTCTGAAATATTTCACAAGTCTCTGTGAGTTTTGTTTTTGTTTGTTTGTTTGTTTTTTGTCTTTTTGAGACAAGGTTTCACTATGCAGTTCAGGCTGGCCTTGAACTCACAGCTGTCCTCCTGTCTCATCCTCCTGAGTGCTGGGATTATTGGCATGCACCACCATGCCCTGGCTTGTATGTTTTAACTGAATACATTGTACAAATACTATATCTTTAATTTTTGACTAATCAGTGACTACTTTTTTAATAAGCATGCTGAAATACAGTATATTTAGTTGCTAGGAATATACATTAAATAACTTCATACAATTATTCATATTTTTGAAAGAGACTCATGTTTTATTGAAATGAACATATTCACCTGTATGCTATGCTGCAGTAATTAAAATGCAGGGACTGTTTATTAGAATGATAAAAAGGTCTTAGATTCCTTCTTTTTTGCAGTAGTCGTGTTGTGTGGTTTGGTTTGGCTTCGTTTGGTTTGGTTTGGTTTGGTTTGGAGACAGGGCCTCACTATGTAGTAGAGGCTGGCATTGAACTCGGTTTATGTAGCCAAGGCTGGTCTCCAACTCACGGTGATACTCCTGCCTCAGCCTCCCAAGTGCTGGGATTACAGGTGTGTACCACCTTCCCTGGCTCGTGTTGTATTTATACTGATTTTTTTCCTACTGCTTTGATGTTTTATGCTTATTTATGTAGTGGGAGTTTATTATCTGATACGCCAAGCAAATATTTAAGTGTCCATATGTGTCAGGCACTCTTCTAGGAGCAGAGAGAAATCTGCCCTCTAGTAGCTTATATACTCACTGGAACAGGGCTAGAATAGAAATCAGAAGATTGACATAACAGCAAAACCAGTAAGTAGGTGCATTGCTTCCTTTAAAATAACAATAATAGTATTTGCCCAGTATTCAAGGAGTTTTGTGAGGAACAAATAATTACTTAAAATTGATTTACTGTAAACATGAAATTTAGGGACATTAATAGTAACAGGTATTGAAATTCTTTCAGTCTTTGTGATAAGATTACCTATAAAGATTTTAAAGCGCTTTAAAACTGGATCAAGTGGGGCATGGCGATGCACACCCATAATCCCAGTGCTCTGGGAGGCTAAGGCAGGAAAATCACCATGAGTTTAGGGCCAGCCTGCACTACATAGTGAGACCTTTTGTCAAGTACACCAAAAGAAAAAAAAAAAAGAAAAAACTAAATTGAAGCAGCCGCTGTTTATCAGTGATTTTCCAAATATATCTGAGCGTGTTACTGAGGCTGAATGTAGCCCATAACCCTTTGGGTCTTTACCTACAGTTATTTTGTGTTTATCAGAACTCATATAAGAACATTGGTGTTACCAGATTTTAAAATTTTGTTCCTGTAAGTCTTTCCCCCCTGTGAATAACACAGTAAACCTCTGAAATAAATGCTTTACTCACAGGACAATGGTTTATCTGATAAAAACTAGGTAGTCTAAAAGATTAACCTTTCTAGGGTGTTTTTCATGTGTACTGTATACTGAGTACCTTGAGGTTGGTTATAAGTTTAAACTCCAGCTAGAATAAACAAATAAATAAATTACAGTATTAAGCTCCAGAGCTTTCAAAAAACAAGTGTTGCCAGTTCTCTTTGTTGTGGGTGACTTTGATCATTTGAAAGACTCAGATTCTTTTCTGAAGGGTGGCCAGATGCATTGTGAATGGACTGTGAGTGTTAGCTTGAACAACCTAGAATATGTGCTCTGGTATTTTGAGCTGTTTCATTTTTTTATATTCTCTTGATACAGAGTTTGTTGACTGACACATTATAAACTGAAATGTGATGATTTTTTAAATTTAGCATTTGTTCTTAATATTTTTATTGTGAAAATTTTTCATATTGTAGAAAATTTTGAAACAGATATGAAAGTAAAAAGAACACCATCAAAATGTTGCAAATGTAACAAATTTTTACTTAACAGGGTGTGTTTGAAAGGACAGATACTTTCTAAAATTGTGCAGTATTTTGGGCAGGGGTTATAGCTCAGCAGACCAGTGCCTGCCTGGCGAGGCCCTGAGTTCGATTTCTGGTACCAAAATAAAAAAATAAATGAAATGAAATTTTACAGTTTTTGAAAAAGTTCTTAGAATACTGCATTGTTAGAATTTTGATGTATTTCTTATTTTCTATGCACTTTTTAATATACTTAACATCGTGTCATCATAGTGAAAGTACAGCTGTGTATTCTGAATTTTCACCTAACATTATGCTCTGAGCACTTCCCTGAATCGAGATGGCTTCTAAAAATAATTTTAGTAACTGCATAGTAGCTTACCTTTCATGTATAATATATATGTCATTTATTTGCCCATTTATTATTCATTATTGGAAAAAAATGTTTGTGAATGAGTTTTCATATGAATCTTTAACTATGTCTCTTAGAATATATCTCTGAAAAAGAATCCTTTGGTTACAAAAATAAATTTCAAATACTTTCAGTAAAAACTACTAAATGGTAGACAGATGGAACCAGTTCATAATAACTAAATTGCTACTTCAAGGTATCTGAAAATAAAATTATGCTATCTTGTTTCTCAGAATTGCAAGAGTCATTAAAATTTTAAAAATTAGAATTGAATAAAGTGGTAGACTAGTTGTGGTGAACCTATGGCATGCATGCCACAGTAGACCATTTGTATCATTGAAAACTATAAAAGGTTCACCACCATTGTGATAGATAATAAGATAGTAATAATTTCACTTGTAATCGATTGAAGTATATATTGAAAAGACAACTAACCTCATAGCACCTAAAATTGAATACCCAGATTGGAAATTATCATATAATCCCTTATGAATACATTTAAAGAACCTAATCTGAGAAATATATTATGTTTCTGCTTGGTAAGAATTTGTTATTTGAGCCATTTTTTAAAAAAATAGGTGTTTAAGCCGGGCGTGGTAGCGCATGCCTTTAATCGGAGGCTGAGGTAGGAGGAGCGTTGTGAGTTCGAGGCCGGCTTGGGCTACAACGTGAGTGCAAGGCCGGCCTGAGCTACGTAGTGCGACCCTGCCTCAAAAAAAAGTAGGGCCAGGAGTTTGGCTCAGTGGCTTCAGCGCCTGTCTGGCAGGCACAAGGTTGTGAGTTTGATCCCTGGTGCCACAAAAAAATAATAAAAATATAAAAATAGGCGTTTAATGCAATTTTATTCAAAATCTCTGTAAGTTGGTTATTTTAAGAAATTTGACCAATTCTTAATTTAGAAGAGTACTTGAGAAGAGCAAAGTAAGGGCTTACTTTTTTTTTAAGCAAAAATAAATGAGGGTAAGGAATAACTAACCACTTGTTGTATAACAAAGCCTACTGTAAAGAAAATATTGATTGACATGGAAACACTAGGAAAAGACTAGGTAGTAAAGTAGTGAACAGAGTATGTTCAACTTCCCACCAACCTTGCAAATCTGTAAATAAAGAAGAATAATACTGGGTTTTTGTTTGTTTGCTTGTTTGGTACGAGGATTGAACTCATGACCTCGAGCTTGCCAGGAAGGTGCTGTGCCTCTGAGCTGTACCCCCAGTCCACAAATCCGTAAATAGAAACAAGTTCATGGTACCTTTTTTGTGTGTTTTTATTTCTGTTTGAGATAAGGTCTTACTATTTAGTCCAGGTTGGCCTTGAACTCGCAATCCTTTTGCCTTGCTGTACCGGAAGCAAGGTTTATAAGCATGCATCACCATGCCTGACTTTCAAATGCTCACATTATGACATCTGTACTTCAGCTGACAGATGCATGTTTTTATTACTTTATTATAGCTCCACATAGTGGCCAGTTGTTGTTTAGACAACATCACTGTCCTTGTACAGCTGTTTGTAAAATTATATGCAGTTTTAATTATATATTACCTTTTATAGACACACTTTTTTTCCTTGTATTTTTCAAGTGCTTTGCTCTAGGCTCTAGTGATATATAAAACGCAGAAGATCCCTAAAAGAGCTGTAGTTGACATTCTGATAGGTCACAGACTAATAATGTACAGGTAAAAGTTAAAATAAGTTAAAGCTAAAATGTAGAGAAGTATAATTGGAATGCAGTTTGATAGCATGACACTGATATTCTTTAGATCACATCTTGCTTACAGAAATTACTATGTAGCTAATGTTTAACCAAGGACTAAATAAGGAGTCAGCTGTTTTATGATCCTAAAAGTGGCTTTTCCAGATTAGTTATTAATGCAGGGGTAGGTTCAAAGAACAGAAAAAAAGGACTACTGTAAGTAGAGGGTAGAGCTAAAGGGAAAGAATGTTACGTGATCAGCTAGAACCTAGATCAAAAAAGACTGTGCAAGCTGAATTTGGATTTTATATTTATGGAATAGAAGCCTTCGTAGGGAATTGTTATTGCCTAATAAGTATTTTAGATTCTAAAATGCAGTCTTTATATAAATGATTTACAGTTTGCACAGTTAAAAGCTCGAGTGACATTCAGTTAAAACTCTCTCATGTTCTACAGTCTAAATAAAATGTACTGTAAAGGAAAATCAATCCTGCTCTTAAGTAAGTATCCAAAACTGTCTTGGCAAAATTTAGGAGATGGGTAGATAGAACGGCAAAAGAAAAAGCAGTCATTTTGGGAAAGGGTAAGGTGGAAAAATAAAAGACCATATTTTGAAAGGGACCTTTCTTGGAAGGATTGGTAGGAAAATAGAAGTGTTTTGAAGGTCCCAATCAATTAGAGACGTGATTCAGCAATACAGGTGTTTGAAGATATAGTTGTAGACATACCAGTGAACTACACCCCAATTCCTGCAATCATGCTAATGTGTTAATGCAGCAGAAACACGGAAGTACGGGGGCGGGGGTTGAGAGAAAATAGCTAGCACTTTGTTAAGTTAACTAGGGAGGAAAGGGGGATGGATAAATGAAAATAGGAGAGAAGAAGAAATAGTGAAATAGTAATATACAAATCTAAAAACCTAATTGTCGTGGTTACTTCTCTCACGTTGCTGGGACAAAATATCCAATACCCAAAATGAAGGAAGAAAGGTTTATTTAGCTCACTGTGGAGGTTTCAGTCCATAATCAGCTGGTTCCGAGTCAGCTCTTCAAGGCAGCAGCCAACAAAAGCAGCCAGAGCAAAAAAGTCAGGAGAACCACCTAGGGCAGATGTAGCACTCACAAAATCTCTGTGCTCTCCCTTGCACAAGATGAGGATATTTACAGAGTAAGGATCCTAGTTCCCTGCTGAGTCTCTTAGTTAAACTTCTAAACTTCTCAAGTTGACAACAATGAATCAACCATAACACTAATAAAATCAGATGAAAGGAAAACAAGAATTCTGTTAGCTGTTACAGTAATGGTAATCCAGTTGAATATATTTATTTTTCAGTTGAATACATTTAATAAGATAAACTTTGGATTAAACTTACAAGAATCATACAGAGTAACAATTTGCAGGTAAAGGCATGAGAAACACGAACAGCAAGCTAAAATAATTCTCTTTTTGTTTTTTGGTGGTACTGGTATAAGTAAGAAACATAGTTTATAAGAATATAAGAAATACATGAGCATACCTAAAATATTTAAAATGCAAAGGGATTGGGGATGTGACTCAATGGTAGAGTTCTTGCCTTGAATGCACAAGGGCCTAGATTCAATCCCTAGCCCTCCCAAAAAAATAGAATAATCAAGAAGTTTTTGATTAGGACAATTTTTTGGACATTTTAATACTTCTTTGAAAATTAAACTGCTTTATCAGTTTAAAAAGCTCGAAATAATGGTTTCTAATTAGGAAATGAGTAGTTATCTTTGTAGAAATTTATGCCTTTTTTATTTTTATTTTTATTTTTTTTTGTGGCACTGGGGATTGAACTCACAACCTCGCGCCTGCCAGACAGGCGCTTAAGCCACTGAGCCAAACTCCCAGCCCTAGTTTTTTGAGGCAGGGTCGCACTATGTAGCTCAGGCTGATCTTGCACTCGCGTTGTAGCCCAAGCCGGGCCTTGAACTCACAACACTCCACCTACCTCAGCCTCCCGAGTACTGGGATTAAAGGCCTGCGCCACCACACCCGGCTGTCTTTCTTTTTTTAAAAGGTAGTTCAGACTGGTGTTGAACTCACTGTGTAGGCCAAGTGAACTCAGTGTACTCCCTTGTACCACACCATCCAGCAGAAATTTGCGTCTTGTGACATCAGTTTTAAGTGATGGAAAGACTAATAGAAAAAGAGCTACCATTAAAGCAAGGCCCAAAACAAAACATTGCCCAGATCCTGGTTTTTAAATACGAATTTCCAGTAAAAGGAATATGCAGAAATGGCTCATTTTAGGGACTTCTTAGGAAAAAGAAACAGTAGTCTTACACATGCATGGAAAAACAGCAGTGTCACACGTGCACGCGCACACACAGACACAGACACACACTGCTATAGCAGCACATTACTAAATTGGAATGATAAGAGATGATTAGCGTGGGTGATTGTGTTTTTGTGAATTTTACATTATGTATGTTTTATCATGGCAAAAAACAGGATACATCATACCTGAGGGAGACAGACAGGAGTCAGCCGAGAGATTTAAGGGCCGAAATTGTAGTAATTGGGTTATTTTACCCTATTCACAAAATAAGTATCCATGAGTTACAGTGATGCAAATAAATAATTCATTTATTTATTGGTCTGTTTTAGCAATCTTTGTGTATGGTACTAGGGGTTGAACCCACAGCCCCATTGAACTACATCCCTGCCTCCTCCTTTCATTTTGAGATAGGGTCTTCTTAAGTTACTGAGCTACCCAGTCCAGCCGTCCTCCTTCCTCTGCCACCCAGAGTGGTGGGATTGTAGGAATGTGCCACCATGCCCCGCCAAAGCATTAGCAAACATGAAAGAAACATCACTTTCAATACAATGCTGATTTACCTGTATTATTTTATAAGCGGCATAAAGTGAACCAGGAAGCAGCACGCCAATTATAGCTACTATATCATACTTCGGAGGTTAATGCAGGAGAATCTTAAGTTTGGTACCAACCTGGGAAAATTTGGGAGACCATTTCAAAAAATGAGTCGGGGCAGAGCTGGAGGTACAGCAGTGCTAGGGATATTGTTTAGTATACTTGAGACCCTGGGTTCAATCTCCAGTAACATGAAAGAACTGTTTCTCACAGAAGAATTCTAAGTCATGTGAGTAGGTATTCTACTCTTCAGAAGGTGGAGCTTAATTAAGTCTGATTCCTTTTGAGTGTTGGCTGGATTTACTGACTTGTCTAATTAGAATATGGGGGGAAAAGTAGTGATTTTTTAAAAACCCAGCAAAGACAATCTTAAGAGATCAAGGTGGACAACAGTGAAGTCATTGATAGCATGTACCCCCGACATGATGTGATGAAAGGACACTTTATCTCTCATATTCTTTCTCATACCCGCAGCCTTCGATCAAATCCTGAGAAAACATCAGACAGGTCTAGACCCAGAGGCATTCTATATATTACCTGACCAGTTTCTTCCAGAGTATCAAGGTCATGAAAAGCAGTGAAAGACTGAAAAACACAAAGAGGAGGCTAAGGAGATATGATCACTTAATACATTGTATCCTGGATTGGATCATGGAACAAAAAGTATTAGTAAAATAGCTGGTAAAATCTAAAAGTGAGAAGTTAATACTAATGTGCCAATGCTGATTTCTGAGGGGTTTTTTTGTTTTGTGTTTTGTGCACATGTATAAGGGTAGTAGATACTAACATTAGGATGAAAGGTATGAGGAAGTTCCAGATTACTTTTGCAACTTTTTTTGCAAATCTAAAATTCAAAAATTATCTTTACATACAAAAAGTAACTTTAGGGGCCGGGAGTTTGGCTCAGTGGCTTAAGCGCCTGCCGCGGCAGACGCGAGGCTGCGAGTTCGATCCCCGGTGCCGCAAAAAAAAAACAAAAACAAAAACAAAAACAAAAACAAAAACAAAAAGTAACTTTAGGACCGGGGATATAACTCAGAGGCACAAGCGCAGGGTCCTGAGTTCGTTGCTCAGTGGCCGCCCTGCCAAAAGTAACTTTAATGGCCAAGACTTATCTAGCCTTTGTAAGTGGAACATTTTGATGTTAAAAACACTTGTAGATAAAGAAAAAAATATTTTCCAGTTCATTTTATGCATCTTGTAAAGTCTCGGGTTCTAAAATTTCTACACTAAACTGTCTCCCTACCTACACAGGAAGATGACAAGGAAGTTTCCCTACCTTTACTTGGTTTAGAGTGGAAAATAAATATCTAGTGTAAAGTTAAATTCTAGGCTTCTTAGCATTTTGGAGATTGATATTTGTATCATCAAGAATAAAAAATTTAAGAAGTTAACCACATTTTTATTTTATTTATTTTTGCTTTTTGAGACAGGATCTCTCTATGCAGTTCAGGCTGGCCTTGAGCTCACTTTGTAGCCCAGGCTGGCCTCGAACTTGTAAGGATCTTCCTCCCTCAGCCTCCCAAGTGCTGGGATTATAGATGTGCACCACCATACTTGGCTAGATTTTTATTTTTAGATCATTAACAAATTTTTAAAACAACTGCATTTCAAATGAGATAGGATAGTTTATGATTGGAAAATTCAATTCTTATACCAAACAAATGCTTTTTTATCTTAAACATTGTATATTTCTTATATTAAATTTAAAGGATACTGTGTCATCCCCCCTTGCCCTTTTTTGAGACAGTGTCTCACTGTGTAGTTCAGACTGGCATTGAACTCACAGGATCCTCCTGCCTGTCTCCTGAGTTCTGGGGTTGCAGGTGTGTACCACCATGCCTAGCAATACTTTCATTTTTGCAATTCATTTTTTGAAAATAAAATTTTTTCCTAGCAGAATAGGAAAATGTAGCAAATATTGAAAGGGTGGTTTTAAAGTCTGGAAATAGAGACAGACATACATAGTAGTTTATTAAGTACAGTTCGTGTTTAGGTTATAGATATTATATGTGATAATCTTCACTTGCAATATAGTCCAATGCATTGTGTCAAATTGCAAAGAATATAGTTTGCTTATTTATTTTTTGCAGTGCTAAGGATTGACTCCAGGACCTTCTCACTGACCTACATCCCCAGCCCTTTTTAAAAATTTTTTTTGTTTTGAGATAGTCTTGATAAGTTGTCCAGAGTGGATTCGAACTTATGATCCCTCCTGCCTCAGTCTTCAGAGTGCTAAAATTACAGTTGTACACCATCTTTTGTGACAAAAAAAAAAATAGTTTCTTAATGCAGCATTTTTATCAATTCCTATACATATCTGTATGATTTACTGGTTCAGATTATTTATGTCAGTTGTTTTCACTGAGTAAACCTGTGCTTTTGGCGTATCCCAGTATAAAGTAATTAAGCAAGTTCAAACTAAAAAAAAATCTGTATTTCCAGACTTTGTAGCTACCTTGTAACTTATTAACAATCTGTAGTACTTTAAAATACCTACTTTTTCGTTGTCCAGAATTTAAAAAAAAATACAGTATTACCTTTTTTGCTTCTGATTCGTTGCTTCTGTGTGGGTGGGGTGGGGTTGAGACGGAGTCTTGCTTTTAGTTCAACCTGGCCTCAACTCATGACAGTCCTACTTCAGCCTCCTGAGTGCCAGGATTCCAGGCTTGTGCCACCATGCCCAGTGTGTGCTACATTTTAAAGTTGGCATTTTCGCTTTTTCAAAATGGAGAACTGTAAAAAGTAGGCATTAGAAAAGTTATTTAAGAGTAAGACTGTATTATATCTATATAATTATTCAGTGTGAAAATGTACACAGTATAAAAATACACATTGTAAGAAGCAGGTGTGGTGGCATACACCTGTAATCCCAGCACTCAGAAGATGGAGGCAGGAGGATCACTGCGAGTTCAAGGTTAGCGTGGGCTACAAAGTGAGTTCAAGGCCAGCCTGAACTGCATAGAGAAATGCTGTCTCAAAAGAAGAAGAAAAACACACATTTTAAATCTTAAGATACTGCCATTAGGAGCTAAAAATGTACCTTCTTTTTTGAGGTACCACTAGTACTGTTACATCTAAGGTAAATTCTCATCTTCATAGTTTGTATCCTCACAAATCTTAAAATCTTAGCAGAGTGGAAATTACCTTGTTGTTCCTGATGTTGCTCTAGTTATCAATACTGATGCTGTTTGACAGTATGCAGATTCTGGTATCCATTTCATTGTGTGACCATAGGCACGTTAGCTAACATAATTGTACCTTACTTTCCTCCTCGGCTAATTGTATATACCTTAAAAGGTTATTGTGTGCAGTAAAAGAGATTAATAGATACAAAGCACTTAGAGTACTACTTGGCACATGATACTCTGTATTTGCTAACTGCTTTTCAAATAGTAGTATTTTGGAAAATACTGCTATCAACACTGTTAATATTTTCACCTTTTGTGGTTTTCATGGTTTGTTTTCATTTTGTGTTTTGACTTTTGTAATGTAAGAATATGACATCCTTTCAAGAATAAATTTTGGGATTTATATTTAATTGAACTGATAACCTGTCATGAATAGAAAAATTGGTCAGTAGTGCAAATAGATTTATAAACAAATAGAATATCCTTTTTGATTTTCTGATAAAACAGCAGTGCTTTTAGAAACTTTTATTTAGTGCAGGAAAGTAATCATAGCTCCCTAGTCTTTTCCTTATATAATGCTTTTATTCCACAACTATTTAGGAGACTTTTGCTTTTTCTTAAAATTAGTGGGTTTGGGAGTTACATGGATATAGTATTTAGGACATTTAGCTACTACGAGTTGTATTTAAAACTGATTGTATATTAACTTTGGCAAAGTAATTTAATATTTTAAGGCAGTATGAATGTGGTGACATATACCTGTTGTCCTAGCTACTTGGAAGGCTGAGGCAGAAGGATTGTTTGAGGCCAGCCTGGGTAACATGGCAAGACCTATCTCAAATAATTTTTAAAACAAAAATAAAACCATGACTATTATGAAAGGATGATAATATGAATTTATTTTTATTCAACTCTCTGCCTCTTTATGGGCTCTGATAGATTGACAGTCTGAGTAAAATAATCATTTTTTATTAGGGATCTAAAAATGCCTTAAACTTTAGTATATTTATGTAATACGGTTTTAATTTTTTGTTTTTATTTTTTCCTTGTGGGACTGAGGATTAAACCCAAGGCCTCTCTCATGCTAGGCAAATACTCTACTACCAAGCTGCTGCATACCCATCCCTTTTTAAATTTTGAGACAGATCTTACCAAGTTGCCCAGGCTGGCCTTGAGCTTGTTGTAGTGCTGCCTCAACCCCGAAGTAGCTGGGCTTCTAGGCATGTGCCACCATATCCAGCTACAGTTTTACTATTTTATAGTATCATTTTATATGATGAAGAAGCTATGATTTCTTTTAATAAATGTATTGTAAGCATCCCCTTAACTTTTTCACTTCAAAAACCACATTTCCTGTTTGAGTAAACTATACAAATTTCCTTTTCTAGGAAAGAATATCCACCTCATGTCCAAAAAGTTGAAATTAATCTTGTAAGGTTAAGTCGGCCCCAAGGTGTTGGTAAGTGTGCAGTTTTGTTACACTTGTGAAGGGTTTTGAGTTGTGCATGAAAGGTACAAATAAAAATAAGACTCTGAGTTTAGAATGTTCCTACATAGTTAAAAAAAGAAAACCAAAAAACATTTTTTGGTGAATGATTTGAGAATTTTAACTTGGATATGATACTGTTGAGGTGATTACAGTCCAGTGACTACAATTGAAATTGCAGTCTAGTGAGTATAATTTTTTTGTTTTAAAAAAATTGAGTATAGAAACTTGGAATTATATTACAGTGTTATCTTTTCAGTTAATGATTTGATCCTAAATTTAGGGTGCATTCGGGAACTAAATTAAAATGAGGACATACCTGATGAAACAGTGTTAATAATAGATGTTAGAATAGAAATAAACTTGTAAAATAGAAATAACAGTGTCAGTAGAAATGTATTTCTAAAAATTATACATGTATATATGTGTATGGAATACTAGGTTTCATTTAGGAATAGTTTTTAGTAAACTCATTAATGCTAAAATAAGGGCAAGTGACATTTAAGAAAAATATTTCACCATGAGGTTGATTTTTATTATCTGAAATACTGATTCCTAGTGTATATCCTCATTTTTCCCAGGAATTTGCTTGTTTAAAAAGTTCTAATGGCTCTTAGTTCCAAAAACTGATGATATTAAATAGCTGGGTTTTCTTGATAGGTAAGCATTTGTTTTGTGAAACAGTCTTATTTTCTACTTTTGGGTAAAAATCCTTTGTACATGTATGGAACATATCTCTATTACAGATAACTACCCAAATTTTATCCTTTCTTATTGCAGTCACTTGGAATATGGATTATACTTTGCAGTACATAATTATGCTTGTGTTTATTAAGTTTAGTGATAATGACTGCTTTCAACATTCCTGTTTTTTTGTTTTTTTTTTTTTCCCCCTTGTCAATACCGGGGATCTAATAACCTTGTGCTTGCCAAGCAGGTGCTTAAGCCACTGAGCCAAACTCCCGGCCCTATTTTTTTTCAAGGCAGGGTCGCACTATGTAGTTCAGGCCAGTCTTACTCATATTGTAGACCAAGCCAGCCTCAAACTCACAACGCTCCACCTACCTCAGCCTCCTGAGGGCTAGGATTAAAGCTGTGCGCCACCACGCTCGGCTCTTACTTTCAACATTATATTGCACTTTCTCAATCAAGCTCTTCCTCTATACTAGATGCTAACACTGTTTCACATCCTGGCTTCCTGTCCAAAATCCTTACAATGTAAATTGATCTTTTCCCTGTGTTTTGTACAGAGCATGAAGCCGAGGCTCAGAGTGATTAAATATAACTTGCTCAAACATACAGGGCTAGCAATGGTAGAGCTGGTATCAGAACTTAGGTCTATTCAGTACCATACCCTATGCTTTTAACCACTGTATTTCATTATTTTCCTATTCAGTCACAAAAAAAATCATTTTTCATCCTCAGAATTGTGCAAGTATTGTCACATCCATTTAATAAGTGCATTTTGGAGAGTTTAAGTGATTGAGTTTTAGATACTGACAATTCAGGCAGTTTTGTTATAAATAACTAATTAAAGACCATTCATGAGGTAATAGTATTAATCTTCATTCTCGTCAACTTTATTTTAAAATATAGTGATACCTCAGTTGTAGAACTCAGTTTGTTCCAAATTCATGTTTGAACACTGAAAAGTTCAAGAACTGAACATATTTTTCCCATGAAAAATAACCAAATAGTTGGTTCTGAGACTCAAAAATTATACTTACAAATTCATTTTTCTGGGATTTTAACAAATTTCACAGTGATTTGTTTAACTCTAATGTGAGTCTCACAGTTTTCCTCTTAGCTTTACTGCTGGTATCACTAACTTTCTTTGGAACCATGGTTGTATTTTATGCAAATAAAGTGCACACAATAAAATACAAGCACTGCTTGATGTCTGGGCAAGTGGTGCTTAGACTGCAGTGTCACCCCTTTGTGTCCACCACGAGATGCAAGAAGTGTGACTCATTCTCAGCCTGTACAGGTTTTTTCAGGTCTGATTTTTGGTTGGCCTCTCAAGCTGTTACAAATACCAAGCAAATGTTTTTTGAACTTTGATATTAAAGTAATGGAGAGTTTGAGTTTGGAGCTGTTTGACAGCAGAAGTATTGCTATAATTTTAGGCTTACAGAAAAGTTCCAAAACTAGTACAGGGAGATTTTTTTCACCCAGCTTTCCCTGATGTGAACATATTTCTAATAGTACATTTATCAAAACTAAGAAATTGCATTGGTATAAGATTCTTAACTAAGCTATTGTCCTTGTTCACATTTCATCAGTTTTTTTACTAATGTCCTTTTTCTGTTCCAGGATCCAGTTGGGGTCCCCACATTGCATTTAGTTGTCAGGCCTTCTTCGTTTCCCTCACAGTTTTGAAGACTCAGTTGGCTGCTTTGTGTAATACCTCCTCTGTTTGTGTTTGATGATGTTTCATTATGACACTGATTATGTATATTTTGACAAGACTCACAGAAGGAGTGTTGTACCTCTTCTCAGTGCATGATATCAAGGATTACATGACCTTTTTATACCTTTCTCCCGGTGATAACATAACTTGATCACTTGGCTAAGATAGTTTCTGCTGGATTTCTTCACTATAAAATACTGTTTTTCCATTGGTACTTAATAAAGATATTAAATGATATACTCCAAGACTATGTAATTATTCTGCTTTTCCTTAAAAGTTTCACCAACTGATTTTATTAACATCCATTGGTAGAATTTTTTTTTTTCAGCACTGGGGGTTGAACCCAGGTCCACACATACTTTAGGCAAGCCACATCCATCCCCCACCCCCATTTTTGAAATTTGAAAGAGAGTCCTGCTACATTATCCAGGCCGATCTAGTACTTGTGATCTTCTAGCCTCAGTCTCCACGTAGCTGAAATTAAAAACGTGCACTGCCACTTCCAGCTTATTGGTGGGTCTTGCTGGCAACAGTTATTGTTTGATGCTTGACCGATGGTCATTTTCTGTTTTAATCTCTTACATTTATTCTTTTGTAGGGCAGAATTGTACCTCTTTACATGGTTCTTTATATCTTAGGGCTGATGATAAATGAGGTTCACATGGGCAATATTTACAGTCTTCAACAGAGACATGTTGGTATATTTAACTTATAAACTTTTTTTTAAGGAAGAGAATTATATTGAGATGTTGCATCTTTTATTTAAATACAGTCTGCCAAAAAAAGTATACATCAGGGAAATCTTGTGCAAATATTTTAATACTAAGTTTATTGAGACACCATGAGATTAATTGTTATCACCTTAGACTCTACAATTACAAGAGGTGTTCATAGTAGTGCCCACTAGCTTCCAGACATTTATTAGTATGACAAGATGGATACATTTTTTTGGCAGACTGTACATTGAAGACCAACAGAGCCCTTTTTTTAACTTCTTTTGTGTTGGTAGGTGAATATATATTTGGGATTAGAATGAATAGTAGTGCCATAATAATACTGAATAGATTGTTTCATGAAGATTGCAATTTGTTTTAGGATTTCCATTGGCTATCCTAGGATTACTAGTTAACTGGCATTAGTTCCTGGAATAGTTTTCTTTTCAAAAGAAGTACCTGTCTTTCTGTTGTTCTTAACATCCCAGATTATTATTTTTTTATTCTATTTGCCTTCTTTATTTTGAATTTAAGAGGCACTTAATATGAATTTTGATAATTTGTAGACATAGAGCAGCACTTACTAGCAGTTATAAGCAGTTTTGTAGTTTAAAAAAAAAAAATCAGAGCTTGCCAGGTGTGTTAGCACACACCTATAATCCTGCACTCTGGGAGACCGAGGTAGGAGGATCACAAATTCAAGCCAGCCTGGGCAATGTAGTGATTTAGTGAGACTCTATCTCAAAATAAACGTCTCAGTAAGTTGACTAAGTTGCCCAGGCTAGGCTCAAACTTGCATCCTCCTGATCTCAGCCTCCCAGAATGTTGAAATTACAGGTATGTGCCTCCATGTTTAATTTGAATGCATTTTAATGTGATTATATTGTGATTTTATGTGTGATCTTCAATGTACAGTCTGCCAAAAAAATGTGATTTAATGTGATTATAGTTCAGTCTTATATGTGTACAGAATCCTCTCACTCAACAAAGCAGGGTTGGTATTATAATTTTGATGTAATATAATGTTTTGGACCATATATATTTTATATTTATATATATATATATATATATATATAGTCAGCTCTATACATTTATAATGTGTTTTAGGTATTATAAGTAATATAGGGATGATTCATGGTATACAGGAGGTTCATAGGTTATTTCCGTCCTATTTCATGTAAGTTATTTGTGCATTTGCAGGTTTTGGCTATCTTTGAGGAGGTCCTAAAACAAGTTCCCAGCAGATAGTAAGGGAGGACTACACCCTATTTTTTTTTGATATAGTGTGTACTGTTTTCTACATCGTGTTATGAATTTGCTTGTTCTGACAGATGCATATTTGAGCAAAATGAGGTACACAGATTTTGTGTAGCTTATGAAGTTTAATAAAATATGTTTATGAGGGAAAGGTTTTCTTTTGTATAGTAATGATTTTTAGTAAGGCCAGAAAACTGGAGGAGTGAGTGTGTTTTGGGTTTTTGGTTGGTATGTTGTTTTGAGATAGGGCCTCTCTGTGTTGCTCAGGCTGGTCTCATTCTTGAGGTCAGTCAAATGGCCCTCCCACCTGAGCTCTAAGTAGATGGAACATTGTGCCCTGATTGGGGGTTGTGGTTTAAGACTGCTCTCCTGTAAATTAAATTTCATAAGTAGTTGGTATGTTCTGGGTAACTTTGTGCATTTTTTGACTTCCAAAATAATGTCTTCTTTCATTTTTTTTCATTTGTGCCACATTAGAGAACTTTAATAGTCACATGTATAGAAATTGCTTTTTTATGACCAATTAAAGTAAGCTGTCCCAGCCGGGCATGTTGGTGCATGTCTGTAATCCCAGCATTAGGGAGGCTGAGGCAGGAGGATCACCATGAGTTTGAGACCAGCTTGGGCTACAAAGTGAGCTCAAACCATCCTGAACTGCATAGGGAGACCCTGTCTCAAAAAGACCAAAAAAAAAAAAAAAAAAAAAATGACAAAAGAAAGCAAGTTGTCCCTCATGGAAGTAATTAACACCTAAATGTTCTGCATGGGCACGGCCTTTCTGTAACCTCAGATGTAAGATCTTAAGAGGAAAAAAGAAGCATCATTTCAGTTCTACTCCATGGCTGGAGACTAGGTTTGTAAGTTTGTGTGTGAATCATCTCTGTGTGACAAAAGGTAAGCTGCCTTTATAGATGGCGTGAGAACATCATGTCTTCCCTTCACTCATGTAGTGTAATCTTTTTTAAGTGTCATACAGTTTTCTCCCCCTCACATGATTCGCTAATGCAGTAAACATTTGTTTAATTCTTACCTCGTAGCAAGGTGTGGTGGCGCACGCCTTTAATCCCAGCACTCGGGAGGCTGAGGTAGGTGGAGCGCTGTGAGTTCGAGGCTGACTTGGGCTACAACGGGAGTACAAGGCCGGCCTGAGCTACATCGTGCGACCCTGCCTCAAAAAAAGTAGGGCTGGGAGTTTGGCTCAGTGGCTTAGCTTAAGCACCTGCTTGGCGGGCACAAAGTTGTGAGTTCGGTCCCCGGTACCGACACACAGACAGAAAAATTCTTACGTTGTGTAGTTTCTAGATGCTGGGAAAACATGACTAAAATATGATTTCTGCTCTGTTACTAAGTGAAACAGCTCAGTACAAGTAAATACAATAAAATAAATCAGTGCTTACATAAGCACTGATTAAGTGTTAGGAAACTTCCAGGATTGCTTATTGCACGAAGGATGGGACAAAGGCAACTTCTTAGCAAAGAAAGCTTTGAAATCACCAGATGGATTGGATTGGCATTGCATGTGAGGGGAATGCCTTGTGTAAGTGGGTAAAAGCAGAAACATCATGGAGAAATGTACCTCTTTGAGATAAAGTTTAGAAGTAAGACAGGAGCATCATCATTAATTTTGTTTGCCAGGATGAGATTTAGATTGTTTTTCACCTTAGCTGCTGGAATGAATATTTCAGTTGTTAGGATGACCGCATCATATTTATGTGTTAGAACACTTCGGTTGTAGTGGGGAAGTACTTTTTTTTTTTTTCCCTTTCTTTCTTCATTTTAGTTTTAGCAGACAAGATCTCCCTATGTAGCCTAGGCTGGCCTCATCAGGGTCCTGGAGTATGGAGATTGTGCTGAGGAGTGAAACATACAAGAGGAATCAAGACCTTTCTCTGGCTTAGACTACAAGTTTTGCTTACTTTTTATTGTGCATTTTGAAGCACGAGCCTTAACTAAAACTTCGTATTTGGGAATATAAACTGGTGTGGTTTTTTTTTTCTTTAAAAAGCAAAGATCTTGAGGACTCTGTTAAATTTAATTTCAGTACATTTGTTTTTTTCCTTCCTTTAGAACGTATAATGAAGAAAACAGAACAGTCCGAATCACATGTAGAGCCTGAAATTAAGAGGAAGGTACAACAGAAACGGCAATGTAGTACATACCAGCCTGCTTCTCTGTCTCCTGCTTCAAAAAAATTCTTAACCCATTTAGAGGTGGGTAGAGAAATATTCCTTGTTGCTAATTAGGTGTAATTTTTATTAATATTGTTTTTAGAGCTTGTTAAATCCCAGGTGATCTTTTATCATAGGACCAGAGAAAACCTGGCAAGTTATTTCAGAGAACTTTTCTACTGTCGGTAGACCTTTTTTTTTTTTTTTTTTTTTTAAACGGTGCTGGGGTTCAAACCCCAGAATCAGACTCCTGCGATCTGACTCATGCTAGACAAAGCACTTCAGCTGAATACACCATTTTTTAAATCTGTTCAAAGTACTGAATTTTTTTCTGAAAAATTGTTTATTGCATCCTTATAACGCATTGCAGATAATTTCTCTACCAAAATGTTTTTGAAATTGTTTCGAATTTATAGAAAGTTGGGAATAATAGAAAGGATATCATTTTCTCTTCAAATTCCCATTTTCTGCATTTGCTTTCTATTGTTTTCCCTCCCTGTATTTTCCCTCCTTTTTTCCCTCATACACATATACATAAATGCATCATTTAAGTGTAATTTGTAGGCGTGCTGCCCTCCTAACAATGAATGCTTGCACGTGTGTTTATTTGTGTGTTTAAAAGAGAAGTTGTGATTCTAATAAAATGCAGTTCTCAGCCCTCAGCATCGCAGAACAACCATCTGTTTGACAAATTCCATTCAGATTTCACATAAATGTCCTTTATGGGTACCGGATTCAGTTGAGGATCATAAGCTACATTTAATTGCCATAACTCCTTAGACTAAATTTGGAATGATTGCCCAACCTATGCTTGGCTCAGGCCATACTGGCATCTTCACTGCTTGGCCCAGGTGAAGGAGAACAAGGAAGGGGGAAATAAATATCAACGCAGCAGCATTCCTTCACTTGGTGTATCAGCTGAAAACTTTGTGATTTTTTACTGCCTAAAATAAATCCATGTCAGTTGTTTTTATTTTTTCTTAGTGGAAATTAAGAATTACAGCTAGCCTATGAGTAATCTTTGTGAACAAGGTTAGTGGTTTTTCTTCCCATTTGTAGTCTGAATCTCCACACTGTGTGTTTCTTACAAGAAAACAAGATCTTTGAATTTAATCCAGTTAAACATCTTGATATGTAGTAAAAGTGACATTGTCTCAGTGGTGTCTCATCAAAGACAGGCTCCTTTTTACTAAATATAGTTAGCTGTGTGGAGAGTTGTAGTAGTTTGTAATACTGGCCCACCCACATCTTCCAGTGCTGAGGATCAAACTGAGGGCAGTGAGCCTGCTAGGCAAGATCTTTAACACTCAGCTACACGCACATGTCTGTAATTTGATATTACTTAGTTAGTAAAAGTTTCTCAGCTGGGCATGGTGGTGCAGGGCTATAATCCCAGCACTAGGGAGGCAGAAGTAGGAGGACCAGTGTGAATTTTCAAGGCTAGCCTGGGCTACAAAGTGAATTCAAGCCAAACTGAACTGCATAGTGAAACCCTGCCACAAAAAGAAAGAGCCGGGTGTGGTGGCGCTCGCCTATAATCCCAGCACTTGGGAGGCTGAGGCAGGAGGATCATTGTGAGTTGAGGGTCAGCCTGAACTGCATAGTGAGACCCTGTCTCAAAAAAAAAAAAAAAAAAAAGACAGTTTCCATAGATTAAAAAAAGGAGGAAATGGGATTTCAGTCAATTTTTGTTTTCAACAGGAAATTATACTTTAAGTGAAGTCTTTATTTACTACTTTTATATATATTTTACTAAAACTAATTGAGCAGTATTAAGATTTTAGTTTTTAAATCACTAGGTTAATAAAATTTAATTTGTGTCATGAAAAATTTAATGTTTTATTCAGTTTAGCTGATACATTTTGTCCCTAATTGCTGCTAACAATTCCAAAGTACATATTTCTATACTAATAGCTCAGGATATATTTTCTTTTATGTCTTAATATTGGGAATTTTAATAGTAGGGGTATACTTTTTCTGTTTTACTATCAACTTTATAAAAGGAAATACCTGGATGTACAGCTTTCCTATGAAGTTCTTTTCCTTAAATGTGTCCCATTTGCCTTTGTAGTGTTAGAGCCAGTCAGTACCCAGTTGGATGGTGTACTCACATATCCTGCCTCCTCAGATTCTTAAGGACAGAATTAGTTACCCATACCTGACTGCTGAAATAGGTGATACTGACATTCTTACCAGCATTCTGATGCTTAATTCCAAGTAACATAACTTACAGTCTCCTCTTAGAGAAATGAGGAGACAAGAACTGAGTTTTGAAACATTTTAAAGGGAGTTCCTTGACTTTTAAGTAAAATACCAAAATCTCTTATTTCTTTTGTTCTTTTTGGAACTTAAGGTTTCTGAACAACGTGATTGTTGCCCAAAATGTGGAAAAGAGAAAGAAAATCAGACCAAATGCCAAAGTTGTGGTATTATTTTTCGTAATGATTTGCAAAGAAATTGCAGACAAGCTGTAACTTTGAATGAATCTACTGGACCATTATTAAGAACGTCAATTCATCAAAATTCTGGAGGACAAAAGTCACAAAACACAGGATTGACAACCAAGAAGTTTTATGGGAACAGTGTGGAAAAGGTTCCAATTGATATAATTGTGAGTCATGATGACAGTAGACATAATTATTTACAGACTAATGGAAAAGTCATTTTACCTGGGGCAAAAATACCCAAAATTACAAACTTGAAAGAAAGAAAAACAAGCCTATCAGACCTAAATGATCCAAGTAAGTGTTTTTGCTTTTTGTTGTTTTTTTCTGAGACTCAAATTCCTGGGCTCAAGTGTACTGCCTACCTCAGACTCCTGAGTACCTGGGACTACAGTTGTGTGCTACCCCACCTGGATTAGTTTTGTTCTTTTAAATAGTATTTACAGCAACCTAAGAAACGATTGGAAACTGACTGAATAAACTGTTGAATACATGGCTGTAGAAGGGGGAGGGGAGAGAAGTCTGATCAAATCCTGTGTGGCTGATTTCCAGGATTTTAATCAAGTAAAGCAGCTGCAGGCAAGCTTACTTTATACAGGGGTGGGAAAGTGCTTATGGTTTTTATTTTTCTTAGTTTGTTTTTTTTTTTTTTGATAGTTCGTCACCGTGTAGTCCACACTGGCCTTGAGCTCACTATGTAGCCCAAGATGTATTGATAAAGCAAATTAATAATTATATTACTGTCTTATACCAAAAAGGGTTTGAGGATATCCCCAAAGGAGGAGATGGGGACCTCAACTCTTCTGGAAGTACATTGGTTGACTCTTGTTATATAGTGTTTTAGGGCCCATCAGTGTGGGTACAGGCAGATTTATCAGGCAGAATTAGAAAGTTAAGTCCAGCTTGAATGGCACACTCTTAATGATGAGGCCCAGATTGACTGCTCATGAAAGAACAGGGTCAGCCTTTGTGGATTTGCTGGGGTGGGTCTGATTGGTTCATCATTGTCTTAGTTCTGATGGAATGGCTCTAGAGGAGTCCTTATGGAATGAAGAGTGATTCACTTCCCATAAGATGATTCTTGGGCAGGGTTCTGTCATGGGTAATTCCTCCCATTTGGGGAGATAACATCATGGAGTGATTTGGGATGGTCTGCTTTTCCTGGAACTCAAGGGAATTTTAGGTTTAGGAAAAGTAACTGGAGACTTCTAGTGGTCACTCCAGTGGGTCTGGAACTGGACATTGTAAAACCTGGCAATTGCGTGTCCCTGAAAATTACTTTATTCTCTTCTTGGTGTCCTCTGTCTTGAAGGGAATTAAGATAGGCTAGGTAAATCTAAGGCTCGTAAACTTTTAAATATAGGCACTCCTTATGTCACCACTATGTCTATGTGGAAAGTTGAGCAGGATTGTAACCTAAAAGTTTTAAGGTAATAAAAGAGACCAAAAATTTGAAGGCAGAGATGCCAACCTCCCTCCCACTTCTATTTACCTGTTGCTCATTTGTGTGTCCACCCTCTAGATCGCCCTTAATTCCCATTTGTCTGAGGAAATGAAGATATTGGCCAATCTGTGTTTATAAATTTTCTGGCCATAGTAAATTAATACACATATGAGAAGGAGATAAGCTGAGTCTTAAGTTTCTAGCATGCTAAGGAGAAGGATATGAGTAATCTTGGGTGAATTTGATCAAACATAAGAACTACAGTTTCCCTGGCTATTTTATACCTTCTATTCTACCTCAGTCTCAGTGTTTAAGAAATAGGGCCAGTTCTCCACAAGGAATGTGATTATGTACTGCAAACATGTACTAATGAAAAATAAAAATTGAATAAAAAGGAAAGCAAAAGTAAAACTGAAGTAAAAATTCATTAAGTTGAAATTGCACTTGGAGATAATAGGGTAAATTTATTATGTACTTAATCTTAAGCATAAAATACATACTCCCTAGATTTACCCAAAGAAAATACGTAGAGTAAAAACCCTTAAGGGAAAAAGAAAAGGAATTAGCAATTCTAGTTCTCATATTTGTTTATTAAAATGCCATTTTGTACTAAAATAATTAAGAAGAAATCCAGTAGCTTGCTCCAGATCTTACATACAAAAGATGAGGCAATCCCAGATCTAGCTAGAATTCGAAAGCATGGAAACAGTCAAAAAGTATTACGAACTTGTCAAAAGGACCCAGTAACTAAAGTGAAATACTCCCACTTGACCAGCAATGGGAATACTCGAGTCACAGAAATAGCCATAATTGCTACTCATTGAAATACTCAAATACAATAAAGCAATTTACTGAAGTACTCCTGAGCTCCCTCAAGAAAAGGAGGAGGTGGTAGGGGGAGCGTGAAGGAGAAAGCTCTTCATTAGTTGATACATAGAGGTTGCTTGAGGTTTCAAAGCATTATTCTGACAACAGGTAAATAATGGGGGAAATTGTGAATTTTTTTCTATACCTCAGAAATATGCCAAGTTCTGTTTTAATTCAGTTAAGTGTAAAAGCCTCAGATCATTCCACTGCATTAGCTTTTCTTTGGTAAAGAATTAACTCTATGACAGCTGTCCAACCAAGATACTTTGTTAGGATGAAGCCAGGCCCAGTGGTATACACCTGCAATCTCAGCTCTGGGAATCTGAGGCATAGGGATTGAATCTTTGAATTCCACTGGACAATTGAGTGGGACTCTTGTCTCAAAATTTTTTAAAACAAATAAACAAATAGGACTGGGGATGCAGCTGAGTGGTAGAGTGCCCCTCTCTTTGATCCCCAGTACTGCAAAACACAGCATGGATGGATGGATGGACGGATCTCCATGGTAGAGCACCCCTGAATTTGATCCCAGGTACTGCTCAGAAAAAAAGTTATTTTGATGATGTTACTTGCTAAATAGCTTATGATGATGCATTCTAGTGATACATCTATATAACAGTAAGCATTAATATTTAAATCTTTCCTAAGGGTCAGGTGGTTATATTTTAATAATACATGAAAAGAACTCCCACTTTTTAGACAGTTACTAGGTAATATCATTGAGCCAAATTTAAGATTCTGAGAGATTACCAGAATGAGGAGGATTAGAAATTGGCAAATCTAGGTTGCTAAGTTAATGGAGAAAAAATTAACTAATGTATCTTCAACCATGAAGGTTAAGAAATTAACTATTATATCTTCAACCATGTAGGTTGATAATATAGGGAAATAAGTTCTTGTGATTCTGAGTTACCTTAAGCAGTTTATATGTTGGAGTTTAATATGGGAGAGTATCAGCCATGCTTTAATACCAGAAAGCACAAATTTGCTCTACTCCCCTGCTAAACAAAAGAAATGAAACCAAGCATAGTGGCACATCCCTATAATCCTAGCACTCTGGGAAACTGAGGCAGGATGATCTCTAGTTTGAGCCCAGACTGGGAATTTTAGTAATTTAGTGAGACCTTGTCTTTTTTTTTTTTTTTTTGGCAGCACCAGGGATCAAACTCACAACCCGCACCTGCCAGGGCAGGCACTTAAGCCACGGAGCCAAACTCCCAGCCCTGGTTTTTTGAGGCAGGGTCGCACTGTGTAGCTCAGGCTGGCCTTGCGCTCATGTTGTAGCCCAAGCCAGCCTCAAACTCACAAGGCTCCTCCTACCTCAGCCTCCTGAGTGCTGGGATTAAAGGCGTGCACCACCACGCCCGGCTAAGACCGTGTCTTAAAGTAAAATATTTCAAGAAGTCAGAGGGTATAATCTCATTGCAAGGCCCATGGATTCAATACCCATTGGCACAAAATGAAGGAAGCAGGAAAAAGTGCTGATGCACATAGATATGAATGACCATTTATAATATAAGCAGGAAGAACCCTGTATTAGTCTGCTTAGGATGCTATCAAAAAAAAAAAATACTGATCAGGTGAAATTTGAAGAAATTTGTTTTCTGTGTGCTATACAAAAGCCTTCTGGACCTTGTCATGGTGGAAGACTCCACATATGTAATCCCATGGAAAAGTTATTGAAATTCTAGTAAATTGATTCCAGTCTACCACTTTCAGTGCAGTGCATGGCAAGAATGAAGACACTAAGGCATATTTGTAGTTGTGGTGAGCCAACGGGGTTCTAATTCCAGTCAGAAAATGGCTAACTGGAACAAAGAGCTTGACTCAGTGCCAAACCCGGGTTTTATAGAGTAATCTGCATATCACAGATTGGCCAAGATATAATAGTTAATTTCTTAACCTACATGATTGAAGATACAGTATTTAATTTTTTCTCCCTTAACTTAGCAACCTGGTATTTTGGTGTCCCTGCTTCAGTTTCGACGTTCAGTTTCGATGACAAGTCATAGCCTCTTTTTTTGAGGCTCATTCTCAGCTGACAGTATGGCCTAGCTCACACATACTTGGGAGCTACTAGCGGGACTTCACTGACCTGTCCATTACCTCAAAGAATGCACATCAACACCTGGGCTAATCCCATTTACATTGCTTAAAACCAATTGAGGGGATAAGAAAATGACCTAGCCAGCTCTGTACATATCCCTACATGGAGGTAGGACCAAATGCTCTTCTTCTTCTCTTCTTTTTTTTTTTTTTATTATTTTAAAAAGAAAAAGAAACAATAGAAACAATACAGAATTTCAAAACAAGGTAGTAGACTAACAATGGTTAATACATTGCGTATTATTATCTTCAAAGTAGTTGCTCAGATTGCAAGATTTAAGACATGAAAAATTGATCAAACAATGTGAGCACAAACTGTTCTTTTCAATGAGCTAATAGAAATTAGTAGTATAATTAGCTAGCTTGTATATATATTTTTTTCTTTTCCCATCTTTTCTCCTTTCTTCATCCCAGTTCTTTCCTTTTGAGCAGTTTCTTTCCCTTTCACAATATCTATTGTACCTTTTGAATGTTATTTACTTTTTCTGTTTCTTGTACTAGGGAGACAACATGAAGTTTACACATGCAAGTCTGATTTATGTCATTTATGAGTATAGTCTCAACTTTCATCCATTTACCTACAAAAGCCTCGAGTTTGTCTTGCTTTATAGCTGAGTAGTACTCCATTATATAAAAATACACATCTTCTTTATCTATTCCTCCATTGTTGGGCATGTGTTGTTTCCAAGATTTAGCTATTAGAAATTGTGCTTCTATAAACATAGGTGCACATAATATCGCTGTGGTATGGTGTTTTCAGTTCTTCTGGGAAAATACCCAGAAGGGGATAACTGGATGGAATGGGACCTCTAATCCTAATATTTTGAGGAATCTCCACACTGATTTCCACAGTGGTTGCACCAGTTTACATTCCCACCAGCAACCTTTTTCCCCACAGCTCTGCCAGCATTTGTTATTGGATGATTTCTTGAAGATAGCCATTCTTTCTGGGATGAGATGAAATCTCAGGGTTGTTTTAATTTCTATTTCTCAGCAAAACCCAAACTGCATAGAAAGTCCTTCAAAAAATCAACAACTGGAATCTGACTTATTAAAAAGTTTTGCACATCAAAAGAAATTACCAACAGAGTAAAAAGAAAACCCACAGAGTAGAGGAAAAATTTTAGCCAACTCTCCCTCAAAGGACTTCTATCTAAAACATACAAAGAATTGAAAAAAAATCAACTGCCCCCCCAAATTCAAAGACCCAGTTCAAAAATGGGCATCTGAGATGGATATGCACTTCTCAGATGAAGAAATATAAATGCCAAATGCTCTTTTCTTTCAAGGAGAGCCATCTAGGAGGTCCTTCCACATAGTGGAGCAGAGAGATCTTTGGCTTCTCTTTTTAGTTCTGAGCTGGGTGTGGTGTCACATGTTAGCAATAGCAGCAGTCTAGGAGGCTGAGTCAAAAGGATTGCAAGTTCAAGCCCAGCTTAGACAATTTAGAGACTTAGCAAGACCGTGTCTCAAAATTGTATAAAGAGGAGGGGGAGCCTTCATACTGGGTCTGTAGCTCTTGTAAAGGCCCATAGTTCAATCCTTACTACCACACACACACAAAAATACTAGTTTGGTTGGATTAAGTCCTCACTCTTACAAACTCACTTGGCCTTTTTTTATTTCCTGAAAGGCCTTATCTCCAAATATAGTCACATTGTAGGTCAGTGTTTCAACATACAAATTGTGGAACAACACAGTTAAACTCATAGAATATCCTTAGGATCATAAATACGTTATAGATATAAATATATAGTAGCTATGAGAACATTTGTTGAATTATATAATATCTTTGCACATTCTTCCTATTTGCTTTGCAATCATGGCAACATTAATTACAACTTTTTTTTTTTTTCCCCAAGCAGTCTCGCTGTATAGTGCAGTCTGACCTCAAACACTAAGCAATCTTCCTGCCTCAGCCTGCCAAATGCTGAGATTACAGGCATGCGCCACGATGCCTGGAAACCCTTACTTTAGTACAAAACTTTATTTTATCATACTCTGAAAGCCTTGGTGTTTTAAGGGTTTTTTTGTTTGTTTTGTTTCGTTTTTTTTGTAGTTTGTTCTCTTGTACATGCTAGGTAAGCATTCTAACACAACCCAGTCCCCTTTTAAGTTTTATTTTGAGAAGTTCTTAGTAAATTGCCCAGGTTAGCCTCAAACTTGAGGTCTTCTTGCCTCAGCCTGCTAAGTAACTAGGATTACAGGGGGTGCACCACCACACCTGGCTAGGGGTTTAAGTTTTTGATAAACAGTACAGATTCAGAATTTAGTGGCTCTCGCGTATCATAAAACTAATTGTTGACAGGACACTGGGCTTTCTTTTTAATGTATACTTTTATGTAAGTTTTCAAAATATGGTTCACAGACTTTTCAATAACTATATTAGAGAATATGTATGGTTTTAAGAAATATATATATGTTTATATATACACATATACACATTCATATCAGACACCATCATACCAAGCATTATATATTATATACATATATCATTTGCTCCTTGCAGCAGTTATTGCCCCCAGTTTCACAAAAAAAAAGGGAAATTGAGCCAAATAGCTAGCTGTTAAAATAGATCCAACATCTGCATTTGCTTCTGAAACTGGACAACAAAATAAAAGAAATAAGCAGAATGATGCAAGTCTGTAGCCTTCTGGAACATGCATAATACTCACTAAGTCAGCATTTCTGCATAAGAAACTAAAAAATAAAACTACCTACAAGTTCATAGATTCTTTGTCACATGATATTCTAATGTGCACATGTGTGTAGCATGGTGTAGGTTCTGAGGATATACACTGAATGTGACAGTGTCTTAATGTGACAGTTTATGTATGAAGAGGAGAAACAGGTGAATACAGACATTCACAGCAAAGAGCAGCAAAACAAATCAGTGTGATTCGCTACCTCTGTGTTTACTTTAGACTGAGTTACCAATCAGAAGTGATGCTGATAAGAATACAGAAAGTTGTGAGAAAAGGAACGAGCTCGTGGTGTTTCAGAAACAGGAATACTACTTGGCCAGTAGTATTCTTGGGACATAAAGAGCAAATTGAAATACAGTAAGAAAAGTATACAAACAAACCAGAATATAGACCATAGTGAAAAATTAGGATTTTACTCACATACGATGTGGGTGGTTCCAGAGAATTATATAAAGATAGGTTTGCTAAATTTCAGTAATGACTACAAGATATAAGAGCAGTTCATCCTCATAATGTCTTTTGCTTTCTTTTCCATGTTCTTTTACTCAAGATTTCTTGAGCACAGTCACTGGTCCAATTATAATTTCAGCAATTTTTTTTGTGTCATAAATTTTATTTGGTCACATGCAGTTTCATAGATTTTAAGAGACATGATTTGAGAACAATTTGTATTCAATTTTTTTTTATTTTAAAGAGTATATAACAATAAAAGCAATCAAAACAAACCACTACAAGAGATACAGGACTTCAAAACATTATGAAATCAACAGTAGTTACCATAATGACCTTGATGTCTTCAAAATAGCTGCAGATAACTTTGGACGTAGTGTAAATCAAACAGAATAGAATAGAAACAATAAAAACAGAACTATAAATGTGATAAAGGACTTCAAAACAAGCCAATACTAAATCCAAAATTGCTACCGTAATACGTCTTGCTATCCTTGAAATAACTTCTCCTGCCATGGGATTTAACATAATCAAACAAAACAAAAGAGAATAAAACCCAACCCAACAAAACAATTGAAATGACGTAGGACCTCAAAACAAGACCACAGGGAATCAACAATGGTTGCAACCCTCAGAAGGAGACCCCCCGCCCATGACACATTGCTTAGCGATATTCTCTGAACCTATGATCAGACCACTGGCCCCAGACCTGCAATGTTAGTGAAACAAGAAAGCACCACAGGCATCCAGTTGCATTTCACCTCAATAACTGTCATAACAGCCTGTGTTTCTCCAGATAAGCCGGTCACTTGGGGAGGGGAGGATGATACTTCTTGTCTGCCAGCCCTCGTGCTAGAAGGGCTGAGGTCTGGCTGTTCCCAGACTGCTGGAGGCCTGCACATGGCACCACTGGTTCCCAGACTGGGCTTGTTTGGTGCTGTGGCCATTGTTCTCTCTAACCCCAGTCCGCAAGTGGCACTGACTCACAGGGAAAGGCTTTGCTGTAGTTGTTCCCAGTCCGCCAGAGGCTTGAGGAATAATTTGTGTACATAAATTACTATTACACTTTCAATCCAATGGAACTCTGAAATAGGCTTACTGATAAACATTTAATTCTTATAACTTGCTGATGTTGTCTGTCTGGATTTGTGGTAAGGGGCTATAGGATGAATTTGATGTTTGTATATTTTTTAAAAGGTCCCAAGTTGTATGCTTTCTTGTAATTTAACTTTTCATCAGACAAAGGGTTTTATCTTTGTTTTTATTAGTTTTATCTGGAGGAGATTCAAAGTAAATCTGTGATACAGGTTATTTACATTTTAACTGATAAAAGTAAATCGTAAAATTATATTGCAAATAAAATTTTAATGTAAATTTTGACTTTTTATAATTTTAGTCATTTTGTCCAGTGATGACGACGACGACAATGACAAGAGTAATAGAAGAGACAGCCTATCTCCTCAGCCTGCTGACTCAGCGTGTTCTTCTCCAGCACCATCCACTGGAAAAGTAGAAGCAGCACTAAATGAAAATCACTGCAGAACTGAGCGTGAGCTGAAAAGCATCCCACCAGAGTCAGAGCTAAACACTGTCTCGTTGCCAAGGAAAGCAAGAATGAAAGACCAGGTACTCTTCACACTAATTCAAATGGAAGTCTCCCCTTTGGGTTATAAATCTGTTTTATTTTTTGCTACAATTTGAGATTATGTATTAATTGTGAATTAGATACCACTTAGAAGATTATTATGAAAGATTGTAATCAAAAATACCAATTAAACTAAACAATTGAGTGAAAACTCAACAAGAAAAAAGCAGTGTCAACCACACAGCAAAGTGCCAGTGCATGCTGAATGTCCCTTATCCAAAATATTTGGACAGCAGAGCTCCAGTGACAGAATCAGTTAGCATGCAATACTTAAACAAAATATTTGGACCAGAAGTGTGTTAAATTTCTTTTCTTTCTTTTTTCCCCTTTGGATTTTGAAATATTTACATAATGAGATATCTTGGGAATGGGACTTATCTAAAGAGGAAATTTGTATGTTTCATACGAAAATTATACACATATGCTTAAGAGTAATTTTACAGAATATTTTCATGGTCCCTATATTGCAGTTTTACAGAATATTTTTATTGTCCCTACATTTCATTGCAACTCATCACTTGAGACCAGATGCGAAATCTCTTACTTGTGGCATACTGTCGGTGCTCAAAGAATTAATATTTTTGTAGCATTTTTAGATTCCTGTTAGAGATGTTCAAATTGCATGTGCAAGGAGGTAATGTCTATAGTAGATTAAGTACTTTCTTTAAAGTTAGAGGAGGAAAACTGTAAAAGATAGGAATAGACAGTGAAGGACATTCCAATAGGAAACAACCACAGGAAAAGTATAAATTGTACTCTGGGAGTCTGAGGTAGATAGTTTGAAAGCAGCCTGGGGAACCTTGCAACTTAGTGAAACCTGGTCTCAAAAGGGGAGGATACGTGGTACTAAGGCCCTGTATTCTTTTTTTTTTTTTTTAAGTATTTTGCCTTCAATCAGATTTTATTAATGCACTTTAGACATACATATTGATCACATTCATCATAGAAAATTTCTGCCTGTACATGATATAACCTGATTCTTTTTTTTCTCATTTTCCTACCCTCCCTTCAATCCCTCCTCCCTCCCCATTTACAAAAGCTTTGTTTACATTTTTTCCTTTTCTCTTTTTTTTTAAACTTTTCCCTTCTTTCCTTTTCTCCTTCCCCTTCCCTTGTTCCTCTCTCCATTTGAACATTTTCGTCCTATTTCACACTACCTAATATACATATTGGTCCTTATTTATACTTTGTTTCTCACACTAGGAAAACAGTGCAGTGTACGTGTCTGATTTGTTTCACTTAACAGTACAGTCTCAGTGTGCAGCCATTTACCTAGGAAGAGCTCATGCTTATCCTTTTTTATGGTAGAGTAGTATCCACTGTGTCAAAAAAAACCCACATCTTCTTTATCCATTCCTCATTTGATGGGCCTTTGGGCTTTTTGCAAGATTTGGCTATTGCATAGTGTATCACTATAAACATGGGTACACATGTATCGCTGTGGTATGTGCTTTTAATTCCTTCAGGAAAACATCCAGAAGTGTAAACAGCTGGGTCAAATGGAACCTCTAGTCCTAGTTTTTGAGGAATCTCCACACTGATTTCCACAGTGGTCACACCAGTCTACACTCCCACCAACAGTGAAAAAGAGTTCCTTTTTCCTCACAACCCTGCCAGTATTTGTTATTGGTTGGTTTCTTGATAACAGCCAATCTTTTTGGGGTGAGATGAAATCTCTGTGTTTTAATTTGCATCTCTCAAATGACCAGTGATGTTGAACACTTTTTCATATATTTATTTGCTGTTTGTACTTCTTCATCTGAGAAGTGTGTATTCATCTAAGATGCCCATTTTTGGATTGAGTCTTTAAATTTGAGGGAATATGATTTATTTTGAATTTTTTATATGTTCTCAATAGTAATCCTTTGTCTGAAGAACAGCTGGCAAACATTTTTTCCAAAATTGTGGGTGTCTCTTCACTCTGTTGCTGTAAAAAGCTTTTTAATAAGATGAGATCCCAGTTGTTGATTCTTTTTGATAGTTCCTGTGCAATTGGGGTTTTATTCATAAAATATTTGCCTACATCAATGTCTTCAAGAGGTCTACCTATTCTATCTCCCAGGAGATTTAGTTTCTTTTTTTTTTTTTTTAGTACTGGGGGTTGAACTAACAGCCTCACACTTGCCCTGCAGGTGCTACTAATGTTTTTTGTTTTTAAATATTTAGACCTCTGATCCATTTTGACTTCAGTGTATGGTGAAAAGATATTGGTCCAATTTTAATGTTTTTCTTTTTCTTTTCTTTTTTTTTTTTTTTTTTTTTTTTTTTTTTTTTTTTTTTTTTTTTTTTTGGCTACGGGGCATCAAACTCACAACCTCATGCTTGCCAGGCAGGCACTTGTGCCACTAAGCTAAACCCCTAGCCCCTCCAGTTTTAATCTTTGGCATGTGCTAAGCCAGTTTTCCCAGTTCTATTTATTAAACAGACTATGTTTCTTCCAATGAATGTGTGTGACAACTTTTTCAAAGATAAGGGGGCTGGGTACGTCTAGAATTGTTTTTGCATCTTCTGATCTGTTCTGTTGATCCTCAGGTCTGGTTTGTTTGGGTTTTTTGTTATTGTTGTTTTTGTTTGTTTGTTTTGTTTTTGGTGTTGTTGGAGTTTTTTGCCAGTACCATGCTGTTTTTAATCATAGTAGCTTTTCAGGTTGAGGATTTTGGTTCCCCCTGCCTTGCCTTTGTTGCCCAGAATTGCCTTTGCTATTCTAGGTCTTTTCTGGTTGCAAATGAATATGATTGTTTTTTCTAATTCTGTGAGATATGCTGTTGGAGTTTTGATCGGAATTTCATTAAATCTGTGGCCATTTCATTAAATAGTGTCCATTTTCACTGTATTGGTTTTTCTACCCAAGAGCAAGGGACATCATACCATTTTCTGATATCCTCTTCAATCTCCTGTTTCAGAGTTCTGTGGTTTTTAATGTAGATGTCTTTCACTTCCTTCGTTAGATTGACTCCTAGGTATTTCATCTTTTTGGATGCTATTGTGAAAGGTATTGTTCCCCTAATTTCCTTCTCGCTGATTTTGTTACTCACGTACAGTAAGGCTGTTGATTTTTGAGTGTTGACTTTGTATGCAGCTACCCTGCTGAATTTGCTTATTAAAACTAAAAGTCTTTTGGTGGAGTCTTTGGGGTCTTCTGTATAGAGTATCATGTCATCTGCAAATAATGATAATTTCACTTCTTCCTTTCCTGTCATTATTCCTTTTATTTCTTTCTCTTGTCTAATTGCTATGACTGAAGTTTCCAGACCTGTATCCAGTGAGTGGACATCCTTGTCTTGTTCCTAATTTTAGAGTGAAAGCTTTCAGTTTTTGATCTTCTAGTATGATGTTGGCTGTTGTGCTTGTCATAAAGGCTTTTATCATGTTGAGATGAAGGCCATCTATTTCAATTTTCTGTAGGTTTTTTTTTTTTTCATGAACGGGTGTTGGACTTTTGTCAAAAACTGTTTCTGCAATTTGTGTATGTTGAACCATCCATGCATCCCTGTGATGACTCTAACTTCATCATGATGTATAATCTTTTTGATGATTTGCTGCATTCTCTTTGCCAGTATCTTTTTGAGGGTTTTTGTATCTATGATCTTAGGGAGATTGGCCTGTAGTTCTCTTTCTTAGTCCTTCTTTGGGGGTTTTAGGATAATGCCTGCTTCCAGGAATGGATTTGGTAGTATTGCTTCCCTTTCAGTGTCATTAAATAGTTTGTGAAGTAGTGATGTTAAATCTTCTATATATTTCTTATAGAATTCAGCAGTGATTCCATTAGGGCCTGGGCTTTTCTTTGTTGATAGGTTTTTAATTACGTCTGTGATTTCATTGATTGATACTGGTTTATTTAGGTCTTTTATATCATTGATTCAACTTGGTAATTCATATGAATCTAGGAATCTGTCTATTCTGCATTTTCCATCTTACTAAAATGGAAGTTCTCAAAGTAAGTATAGATGATTTGCTGGATTTCTGCTGTTCTGCAGGGTCTATTGTGATTTCATCCTTTTCATTCCTAATTCTGTAGGACTAATTCTGTGTGTGTGTGTGTGTGTGTGTGTGTGTGTGTGTGTGTGTGTTGGGAATCAAAATCAGGACCTTGCGATTGCCAGGCAGGTGCTGTGCCGCTGAGCTAAATCCCCAGCCTAGTTGTGCAGATTTGAGTGGTTTTTTTCCTTTTTTTTTTTTTTTTTTTATAAAGTTGGGTAAGGGTTTGTCAATTTTATTTTATTTAATCTTTCAAGGAACCAATTCTTTAATTAATTGATACTTTGTATTGTTTTCTGAGTCTCCATTGCATTAATTTCTGCTCAATCTTTATGATTTTCTCCCTCCTATGAATTTCAGGCTTTGCCTGTTCTTTTTCTAGAATTTTGTGATTCAGCATTAAGTTGTTTGAGCTTGCTCTGTTTTTGTAACATGGGCATTGACTGCTATAAATTTCCCTCATAGGACTGCTTTCATTGTGTCCCACAAGTTGGAATATGTTGTATTGTCATTATTGTTTAATTGTAAAAGCTGTCTGATTTCTTCTTTAATTTCACCTGTGACCCATTGGTTATTCAGGAGGATGTTATTTAATTTCCTTGTGTTTGAAGTTCTTGTGGTTTCTTTTGCCATGGTTTTCTAATTTCATTGCAGTGTAGTCTGATACTAAGCATGGGATAATTTCAGTTCCTTTGCACTTACTTAAACATGTTCTGTGACCCAGTATATGGCCTATTTTGGAGAACACCCCATATGCAGCTGAGAATAATGTGTATTTTGGTATTGTGGGGTGGAACACTGTAGACATGTGCTACTAAGTCCATTTGTTCAAAAGTTTGTTCAGCTCTAATATTTCATTGTTGATTTTGTCTAGTTCACCTGTGTATTTTGACAGTGGGGTATTGTGATCTCCCAATACAGTTGTATTAGTGCTTATTTGATTTTTCATTTCTCTTAGTATTTGTTTTATATAGTTGGGTGCGCTGGCATTTGTTGTATATATATTTATGATTGTTATCTCTTCCTCTTGAATTTTTCCCTTTACAATGACCTTCCTTGTCTCTTTTAATCAGTGTCGGCTGAAAATCCACTGTCTGTGCAAATGAAGCTACCTCTACTTTTTTTCTGGGTTCCTGTCACATGGAGTATTATTTTCCATCCTTTGACTTTTAGTCTGTGAAATTCTTTTTTAATTAAATGTGTTTCTTGTATGCAACATATTGTTGGAACTTGCTTCTTGATCCATTCTGCCAGTTTGTTTCTTTTGCTTGGTGAATTGAGACCATTGACGGTTACAATTAACACGTATTGACTTATCCTTGTCATTTTACTTGCTTTCCAGTTGTTGACTTCCTTCCCTCTGCCCCTTCCTCTAATTGTTTTCCTTGCCTGGTAGATTTGTTCTGTAGGGGTTCATAGAGTTGTAGTCCTTTTTTATCTCTTTCTAGAGTGTCCAGAACATTTTGGAGTGCTGGTTTGGTGTTCATGAATTTTCTCAGGCATTCTTTGTCATGGAAGTATCTTCTCCATCAATTTTGGAAGATAGTTTTATAGGGTACATCAATCTGGGTTGGAGGTTGTTTTCTTTTAGGGCTTGAAATACTTTACTCCAAGCTCTCCTTGACTTGAGAGTTTATATTGAGAAGTCAGCTATGATTCAGATAGGCTTTCCTTTATAGATGATTTATTTGTTTTCTCTAACAGCTTTTAATACTCTATTCTTGTGCTGAGTTTCTGGAATCTTGACTATGATATGCCTGGCTGTAGTTTGTTGTGGTTTGTTTGTTTTGATCATGGCTAGTTGGAATTTATGCCTCACTTATCTGTGTGTCAAATTATTTTTCCCAGCTAGGGAAGTTTTCTGCCGAGCAGGTTTTTTACATCATTTATGCTATCTCCTGCTTTTTCATTGACTCCAAACCATCTTACGTTATACTTTGTGTCATCTAGCAGCTGCTACATTAATTTCTCTTGACACCTTGCTGTCTTTGAGAAATCTGTCTTTTCATGATTGCAAATCACAAACTAGTCTTCTGTATCTGAGATTCTGTTCACACATTGTTTCACCCTGCTGTATATACTTTCATCATAATTTTTGTTCTCCTAGATATCTGCTTGAATCTGTTTTATGGATTCCCTTTCCTATGTTGGGCATTCATGGGACCATCATTTTCTTAAGCTCCTCTTTCTTTGTCTGTATCTGCTGTAGAGTCACTAAGCATAGTCTTCGTTGTGATCATCATCTCTGTAGTTATCTGAGAGTTTATTTCTGATTTGATTTTTTTTCTAGAGTCTGATTCATTTGCTTTGTTACCACTTCAGAGAGGTGGCTTTGGGATTGTCCCACCTCCCTGACCCCTGGGTTTGCCTTTGCTGAACTGGATATTTGGGGTTGTATCTTGGTTGTTTCCTCTTTTTTAGTTTAATTCCTGAGTTGACACTTACAAATTGTCTATAGTGAGTTGTTTTATTGCTAGTATTTAGAACCCTTAGGAAATAACTTCTCCAGGGTGTCTTCCAGGCATATCTAGTTTTTGGGCTTTGAGTCTGTTGGAAGATCCTACTTACTCAATTTGTTGAGGATGAGAAACTGCCTGCTTGACCCAGCCCCTTGTTCTTTGGCACTGACCCACAGTATTTTCTATGACCCTCATGCATTCTCAGTCTTGATGTACCAGGAAGAACAGCTAATTAGAACAGTTATGTCACTTTGGCTAAAATGGTACAGTCAACAATAACAATAGTATCGAACATAGCCTAGAAAATCACAAACTGAGGTAACCATTAATTGCCACTTTTAACTGTATGAACTAGATTTGTGGCTATATATATCAAAATCTAAAAGAACACATAAAATTGTGTTCAGTAAATAAGTCCTCAATATGCCAATTTTACCCCTGGGGAGAAAATTTTAAATGGATGAGGGAAAAAACAAAAAAGCAGAAGTGGAAGAGATTAGAAGCAAGGCTGTAGGACAAAGAAGGTTTATGCAAACTTTGAGAAACTGGTGCAGCAGACAAGAGGGAAAGAGGAAAGGAAGAAATAAAAGGAATACCAGTACTACAGCAACCAGAAAGAAGCTAGAAACCATGTTCACACTCATAAAAATAATCAAACAGTGAAAGAAAAAAAAACAAGAAAGGGAGGGATAATAGTCCGTTCGTCTTTGCTGTCACTGGAAGACAGCATGTAGAGACAGTCCAAATCCATGCTGATTTATCCCAGCAAGCGACCAGTAGCTTTATGGTGGGGTAGTGGATCATCTCAGCTAACTTGCTTCTTTATTCCCCTGAAGTTGAGGCTGGTTTCTCTTTGTGAGCCTGGGACCATACCTGTTCAGCCTACCTTCTATGGGCTCAAACTGAGCTGGGGGCCAGTAAATGGACCCAGCAGTTCTGAGTTCTGAGCTCAGTTGGCCCCTCTCCAAGATGGTTCACATTCAGTCGCGCTCTCCCACAGGATGTCTTATCCTGTAGCATGTCTAATTCTGCAGTGCTTGCCACCAGCTAGTGCAGTCCTTCCTATCCACTGTCCCCTTCCACTGCTGCATCTTTCTGCAAGAGGCCTCTGGTGTTGCCAGCAGTCACTGTATTTCCCCAAGTTTCAACCATTACTCTCACAAAGTGAGTCCCAACTTGGAGAATGCTCCACCAGCTACCTTGCTTTGTTGACGTTGCTCTCCCTGTGGGCTTCAATTCTCAATTCCCTTCTCCCACTTCCCCCCTTGTCTTCCTTACATTGGTATATTTTGATATCTGGGCAGAAACTCTCAGAGAGGCTCTTCTCTGTTGCTTACCACTCCTCCATCTTCCCAGAGATCCCTCCCAAAATTTTTTTAACTATACACTATTCAACCAAATATATAGTTCCAGGGCCTGGAGTTTGGCTCAGTGGCTTAAGCGCCTGTCTGGCAGGCGTGAGGTTGTGAGTTCAATCCCCGGTGCCAGGGAGAGAAAAATAAAAAAGCTCAAGTGAATTCCTGTACTCATCCCCTGTATCGGGTGATATGCTATGTACCCCCAAGTCCTCACATACTTTTGATGGGACTAAGTCTGGCACTTGCTTGTGTTAGGTTTGCTGTACCCGCCCAGGGGTGGAGCCGACATACAGTGTAAGGGAAGGCGGGTCTTCCTCTTGTTCTCTTCTTCTTCCGCCTCTCTCTCTCGCCAGTGCGCCTTGCAGCTTGCAGCTGCCATGAACAGTAGCCCCGTCACCCCATGCCGCCTTGGAGCCAACTTTATGGACTGAAACTCCCGAGAAACTGTAAGAATAAACCTTTCCTTTCCTAATTTTGGGCATCAGGTATTTTGTCTCGGCAACGAGTGAAAAGTAACCAAGACAGAATTTGGTACCAGAGGAGTGGGGTTGTTGCTGTGACTATTCCTGACCATGTGGTTCGAGAGCCTTTGGAAGTGGCTCTATTGATGTGCTTATATATTAACAAACAACTGTAGAAAGAATCACTGTCTAGTAATATGTGTATGACTGAATAAGTTATGATGTAGTTATATGATGCAGCTATTAAAAATAAAAACTAGGGGCTTGCCATTGGTTTTTTTTTATTTAAGAGAAAATGGGCACAGAAACAAAAAGCAAAAGGGAAAAATAACAACAAATTCAATACGATAACATTGTAGGTTTACAAAATGAGATGACTGGAATTTGACAGTAGTTGTGATATTGCATATCGTTACCTTCAAAGGGCTTGTTCAGATTAACAGATATAGACATGTAAAATTGATCTAATCATATGAGTATTAACTGTTCTTTTTCAATAGCTAATGCATTTAGTAATATAGTCATTTTAACTATCCTGTGTATACCTATTTATAAATTTATGTCTTTTTCCTTTTCCCTTTCTTCTTTCCTCCTTTCCCTTTAGAATACTTCTTGTTGCCTTTAAAATAACTGCCCATATCATCAGGCCTAATATAATCAAACAAAATAGTTCAGAATAAAACCAATAAAAAATAAAGCAACGGTCACAGGAAAGAGAAACAAAAAGCTAAAGGGACCAACAAATCCGCTACTGTAACATTATAGGTTTACAAAATGAGATGGTTGGAATTTGACAGTGGTTGTAACATTGTATATCGTTACCTTCAAAGGGGTTGCTCAGATTGACAGATATAGACATGTAAAATTGATCTAATCATATGAGTATCAACTGTTCTCTCTCAGTAGTTAATGCATTTAGTAGTATTGTCATTTTAACCATCTTATGTATACCCACATATAAACCTATGTCTTTTTCCATTTCCCTTCCTTCTTTCCTCCTTTCCCCTTGTAATACCTCTTGTTATCTTCAGAATAACTGCCCAAACCACTGGGCCTAATATAATCAAACAAAATAGTACAGAATAAGACCAATAACAAATAGAACAATGGAAGCAATACATAGTAATACAACGTTGATTATAATAATGCCTCATACTGTCTTCTAAGCAGTTGCCTATATTGTCTGTTATAGTACAATCAAACAAACCAAAATAGGTTAAAATCACTCAAAACTTAACAATGAAAGCAATACCAGGTTTCAAAACAAGGTGATCAAATATCAATAAAGACTACCCTAATATGTTTTATTTTCTTTGAAATAGCTGTCTATACCCCTTTGCCGCTGTTTCTGGAGCTGTGGACTTTTTTATCTCTCTCTAAAATGTCCTTCAGTATTCTTTGTAGGGTTGGCTTGGTTGTCACAAAAATTCCTTTAGTTGTTCTTTGTCATGGAAGTATCTTGTTTCTCCGTTGATTTTGTAAGATAGTTTTTTTTTTATTATTTTTTTTATTTAAGAGAAAAAGTTTTTTTTTAATTATTTTTTTTTATTTAAGAGAAAAAAGACACATATAAGAAAGTCAAAAAGCAAAAGAGACAAACAAACAACAACAGCAAATCCACAATAGTAACGTTATAGGTTTACAAAACAAGATCAAATGGATATTAATATACCCACTCTGACTTCATTTAATTAATGGTTCTATAGTATATTTTTTCATACTGATTTCCAATGTTTTTAAGCTGAATTTTTTAATGATAGCATATAGGTGAGTCATATTTTTGATTATCAAAAGTGAATTCTCTGCTTTTTAATTGAAATTCATAAATCTTTAATATTTAGCATTTTATTGGTATAGT
>RJWM01005636.1:0-90407 GCA_004363535.1 Dasyprocta punctata
TATTTATACTACTACCCATTTCCAACTGAACTATTTTTTGTCATTTTAAAAGCTAACTTCTTGTAGGTGAAATATAATTTTCATCCTTAGGGTAAGGCTTTGACCTTCTCTGTGGAAGGAGAAATGAAAAAATTACCTTACACTTAGTGGTTGGAAGGCTGTATTGCCGACTCACCCTATGATATCAGGAAGTCCATTTTGGCTCAGTTTGAATTCTAGTTTCCAGCAGGGCTGTGCCCTTGCTCTGTAAGTCCTCTGAATCTTGAGCTGATCCTGTTAGGGAGTAAAATATGCTAATATGTCAAACTGTCAGTGAATGCTTTCCTTAAATACATTTGAAGGTTTATGACCAAATGCCAACACTGTTTGAATTTTATTTTATTTGAACAGAATGTCTGCATTATGCATAAGACATTAGAGTGTATAGATAAATTATGATGTCTAAATAGGTGGAGAAGCATTCTCAATGCATTTTAACCAAGGATTCTGAAGGATGTCAATATTTGAGAGGTAAAAGATGCAGAATCAGAGACCATGTACATATCTCTGCATGGAAGCTAATTTTACTGGAAAATGGCTGTTGAACTGTAGTTGATAAGGAGTCTCACGGATAATTCTGTCTAGCTTCTAGGCACATTTCATTCCATGGATATGTGAGTTGACTTGGCCAATAGAGAAAAAAAAATGATGAGAATCTTTTCTAGGCAGAAGGCTATTAGAACCAAAGTGGGATTATTCAAGTAGCATTTCCCTACCCTCCTGCTGGGGATGTTCTAGATGGTGGAGGCTCCATTGCCTGTGTCCCTCAGTGAGTATAAAGAGCATGTGTTGAAATAAGCATTTATCATTTTAAGCCCTGTGATTTTGGGATTATTTGTTACAATAGCAAAAACAAGACTGAATCACTGATAGAATAGGCTACTGTCACCTTACTTAGATAAAAAAAAAAGGTTCAGAATGTCAGGGTATATTTGACTGCCTAGAATTGTTACTATTTTATTTTTTGAGGACCTTGGGAAGAATATCTGAGGGACCAAGGAATCAAATATTATTTATCTATGATTCTGTATATGATACTGTTGTCAGAGGTTACAAGAAGAACAATTGCATACAGGACACAGAATTTATAATATTATTTTTTGATAGTCACCCAGAGTTAAATACAAGAAAGTGCAGGAACTCTGTCCACAACACCAAAGACCCAGGATATTCAGCCAAGGGTCTGGGTCCTACAGCAATGTCCTGCATGAGTCCAGTTGAAGACTCAGGGCACATGACAATGCCTCCCATGAGTCCAACTGGAGGTCTAGAGCCCACGACAAGGACTCCTGCCAGTCTGTTTTATGGATCTACACTGGGAAGGCCCAAAGGTCAGCGGTGGAAGCTAGAAAGTCTATGCCAGCAGGGGTGAGGGAGCTGTGCCAGTAGGTTGAGGGTTCTATGCTGGAACCAAAAAGCAATGCTCAAAATAAGGACCAGGGCTACCCTGAAAAGTACCACAGTCATCTTCAGTGACAGTGAGGTCCTGAGCTCCTCTGATGATGAGAACAGTCGAGAACAGGTCAGGAAGTCAGTGTGACAAGCTTCTCCTGAGATTAAACAGCACAAACCTTCCCCTCTGGAGCCAGGAAGCCATGTTCAACGTAAGGAGCAGAGCTCCCCCAAAGTGAAGCGCAGCCACTCTCAGCGACAAGGTCCCGAGCTCCTCTGACCATAATGGCCGAATCCATATTGGGGAAGCCAGCATGACAAGCTCCTCCAGGAGAACCAATGGCTCGAAACAACAACACTTAGGAGAACCCACAACGCCCCGCTCTTCCTCTCCATGTCTCTTTTAGTGCTGGCAACTTTCCTCAGGAGGACCATCTACACTCAGCACCAGGCTGATTTAAGTCAGTTAGTGCCAAACTGACCACCAGTTTTTAATCCATAACAGATACCTTTAACTAATTAAGTTAAATAAAAAGTTAAAATTAGTTTTTTTTGTAATTTGTTATACTAACTATATTAATAATTGTTTAGCTAACTAATTGCATATTATTATCTACCAACAAACTGTAAATGTTGTACCTCCCATTATTTGACTCTTAAAGAATCATTGAAACTACCAGGCTATGTGGTTAGAAATATCCAATTCTTGGGGTATGTTAGCACTTGGAGACAGAGTACAGAATGACTTTGGATAATTGCCAAATTCTCTCTAAATTTCAAGAATGATGTTTAAAGATTTTTCACACTCTGATGTATATTACAGATTAAAACATACTTGGCTACTTACCTAGATTGTGCATTTTGCAAAGACCCATGTTTACCTATTTAAAAGAACTTCTGTCCCATAGAGTGCACCCTGAAATATTTTCAGTTTTTGAATGTTTAGAATTAAATGCAAATTGAAGCTACACTGAGATGCCATCTCACATTAGTGAGAAACAGATGGGTGTAGTGGCACATGCTTGTAATCCTAGCACTTGGGATGCTGGGGCAGGAGTGTCATCATGAGTTTGAGGCCAGCCTGAGCTACCTAGTGAGTTCAAGGCCAGTGAACTACATAACCCCTGTGCCTTGCCCCCTGCCAACAAACAAACAAACTCCCCCAAAAACAAAAAATTGACTGCTATGAAGATTCAGGGTGGGTGGAGTAGGGGAGGAACACTTCTATATTGTTAGTGGGGATGTAAATTTGTATAACCACTATTGAAACCAGTATGGAGAATCCTCAAAAAAAATACCATTTGACCCAGCCACTCCTGAATATATTCTCAAGCAAATTAAGGACCACACACTATCCTGATATGTTCACATCCATGTTTATAGCAGCACAATCTAAAATAACTAAGCTCTTGAAGCAGCCTTAATGCTCATCAACAGATGAATGGATGAAGAAAATATGGTATTTCTGTAAAGTTGAATATTATTCAGTCACAAAACAGAATGAAATCATGTCATTTGCAGGAAAGTGGGTAGAATTAGAAACCATCATGTTAATCAAATTATGTTAAAACATGAAAATCAAGTTGTCAGACTCATAAAGTTAAATATCATGTGAGAAACCTAAAATATTAATTAAAATTAAGGAAAAAGGGTAAGAAATCAGAAGGTAGACTTCTGGAGATGGGAAAGGGGACAAGTGGGAAGGTGGAGGGAAGGGAGAAAGGGGTAGTGGGACTGAAATTGATTAAAATAGAAAAGGAGAAGCATGGGGGCAGGAAGAATCCACTCGCTCTCACAGATTTCTCAATCCTGCGAAGGAAGTACTGTTTCTTATTTGGTATAGTTGATGGTACTATGCAAAAATAAGATCCTTGAAAAGTCCTAAGAATCCTGGAGAGAATTTCTGAAAGCTGTAAAGTCGTTGCTGAAAGTCTTAACAAGGTTTGCAAGAGGTGTCCCAGGGACCCAGAGACCACACAATTTGCCAGAATCACTCTCATACCCAGGCCAACTTCTTGGGTGTAGGTTCTGTGCCTTGGATTCCAGCAGCTCTGAGCCTGCTGTGTTTGTTTTCCTTGGAACAGGGCAGCAGAAGTGCCCACTGACCTGACTGTGGACAAGGGTAATGCCTGGGGAGACAATGTAAGCCTAAGGGGGAGAGAATGTAAGCAGTGGGGAGAAACAACAGATGAGGCCAGCAATGCTAGTGCCCCGCCACGCCTCTCCCCACCCCCCACAAAAAAAGCACACAATTATTGTAAACGGCAAAAACAGTGTGGGGTTTTACTCCAAAAATGACTCTTCCCACATGGCAGGCTAGAGTTGGAGAAGAAATCCAGTATAGCACCTGTCATAGTTGAGATGGTTTCGTTAGAATCCATCTCAGGAAGAGGTTAATTATCCAAGATTGAGTCGTAAAACGCCTATAAAACTACTTCAGGGTTTCCAGCGCTACTCTACCACAGTGACTGAGTGAGAGACTGCTTCCCCATCTACCAAGATGAGCAAGGGCACATCGTAGCTAGGAATGTTGCCACAGCATGGGATGCATGAACAGAAGGGTTTCTACAGGTGGGGGTGGAGGGACACCTCTCAAATGCAAAGGCTATAGATAAGCAGAGAAAGATAAACAGAGAAAACCATGAATTTCTGATTTCTAGACTGCATATCCTGGGAAGAAATCATTCAAAAATATAGAGAGGAGGTTCCGCTCTGCCCACCTACCCCAGTACTGACACTGGGTTCCACGAGATGCACCTCATGTAACAGAGGAAGAAGGAAGTCCTGCTGTACCTGTCGTGCTGCCACCAAGTGCCTCATGCTGTGACCTGTATGGGAGAGGAGGAGAGGAGGTGAATTATCAAATCCTACCAAGGTCTTCACCTTGGTTCTCTTCAGCACAGAGTGACAGGTATAACAATCAAAAGAGTGATCTGATCAAGGAAGAGATGAACACACCAGAGGAGAGTTTCACTCCAGGACTGAAGTGTTGCTCTTTCACAGGAACTGGTGGGAGACAGTCATGGGCGATAGACTTGTGGAGGTTAAGGGTTAGAAAAAGATCTGAGAAGCTCAAACTCAGGCCAAGAATATCATGGGGCCTGTATTTAGTGATGGGAGTCCAGGTTTGGTGGGCATAATCTTCACAGGAGGTGAATCTGGAAGAGATGGCATTTAGTTCAGTGGTCTGGTTTAGCTCTTGTACCACTGTTTACATCCAGTAGAAAGGTGTGATCTGATACAGTATAGGTTAATATCTGGGTTGCTTAAGTGTGATGGTTGATTGATTATGTCAATTTGGGTAAATAATGCCCAACTAAATTGGCTCAGCATAGTTCTAGGTGTGTAAGACCCACAGGAGGGAAGATTATTGCCAGAATTCTATAAAAGGGAAATGAAGAAAGGATTGCTTCTGTTTCTTTAGGAGAAACACCAGTTTTTGCTCCCACCTTGGATGATCTCTTGGGTTCAGTACAGATTCTTCAGTCTCCAGCATCAAGCCTTCAGCCTTTAGAGCAGACCCTTTAACCTCCTGATATGGACTCCCATGGGGCACTGCATGGAGCACCAGGGTTTCAACTGGATCCTTTGGATTCCCAGTTTGCAGACTGATCTTTTGCACTCTTCCACACTTGCCTCTGTAGGCAGCCATCCCAAGCCAATGTGTAAATTCTTACATGTTTATATATCTAGTAACACTGACTGATACACTAAGTGTCTGCACTAACATCATAGAACATTTTTTTTTGTTAAGCATGGTTCATGAATGATTTTTAGAGTCTGTCAATATCCAGTTTATATTTGATGCTATTATTGTTGCTAACTTTACTATTATAGCCAAGGTGATATAGTTCTTGATGTCAATTGGTTTTCTCTCTATGCCAATATCTGAATTGCCCTGTGGTTATAAACAGTACTGTTGCCCTTTGTCAAAGAATCAGGCATTGGGGAAAAGAACCTGTAAAACCAAGTGCAGAAAACAAACAAACAAAAAATAGAAATATGAGAAGACAAAGCAGCAAAATACCTCCGAAAACTCCCAACTCTCCCAAAGCTGATCCAGGGATTAACAAGGGGTAGGAAAACATAAGTCACACAACATAAATGTTTGAAGAAGTATCAAGGCAGATAATGAGAATTCAATAAGATATGTGATGAATTCAAAGAGGATGTAACTAAATAGATACTGATTGTAATGAAACAAATGATCAGCGAGTCTGGAGAAGATACAAATAAAAATCTTGTGGCACTAAATAGATGCAAAATGTAAACTCCTAGCATAGAAAAGAATAGGAATCCATAAAATGTTGCACACAGACATCTAGGAGATTAAAAGCAACTAATGTGAGGACAGATTTTCAGATGTAGAAGGTAAGACTGTAGTTAGTGATCTGAACTAATGAGTGATACCTTAAAAACAATAAGAGAACCTGAGAAGTGGGTCCAATGGTTGCTAGATGAATGAAAGAAGGCTAGTATCAGAGTAATTGGGATAAGTGACAAATCAGAAGACAGCACGAAGGGCATAGAAAGCCTGTTTACAGAAATAATAGAAAATTTCCAGATGTAGAAAAGAATTTGACATACAGCTAACTGAGGCATATCAGAAATATGCCATGGTCAGAAAAAAACACCTCATTCCATATTACAATTAAAATACCAGAAATGCACCATGAGAATAGAACATTTTGAAAGCTACTAGAGAAAAGCAATGAATCCCTTATAAAGGAAAATGCATCAGAATTGCAAAATACTTCTCAACACAAAACTTAAAGACAAATAGAGCTTGGAATGAAGTGTGTCAAGCTCTAAAAATCAACTTCCAACTCATACTGATATATCCTGCAAAATTATCTTTCAGAATTTGTGCACCAATGAGATATTTCCATGATAAAGAACACTGAAAGAAATCCATGACCATTGAACCAACACTCGAAAAATTCTTAAGTCACCTAGAAAGATACAAAAAGCTAATAATGCCAAAACATTCAATAAAAGGTAAACTTGTCAGAATTACAGCAAATTTCTCAACACAAACTTTAATGGCCAGGAGACCTTGGAGTAAATTGTTTCAAGTCATAGAAGGAAACAGCTTTAAACCCAGACTAATATATCGTGCAAAATTGCATTTCAAAGTTAATGGAAAAGTAAGGTCTTTCTATAATGGGGACCACAAATTCACAATGGCTAATTTTGCATGCTTCTCTAAGGGATAAATGAAGGCTTGAGATTATGGTATCATCCTTTCTATTAACTCTTGGGATGGGCCATCCTCTCCTACCCACTAAGACTACACTAAGACTACTAAAATGAAAATAACACCCCAGAGCAAGATCCTTCTTAGCATCAGATCATCTCCAACCTCTTGAGACATCCCGGGATTATCCACTATCTGCTGAGTCATCAACCTCTGAATCTTCTGCTGACCTCTGAATTTCCTGCTAACCCTCCTATCATTGTATATACCCATTACATTTATACACCTATTACATTGCATACGCCCAATAAATAGTGGCTGATTTGGAGTATTTGAGTCTTTGCCCATCCTGAGGCATTGATCTCCCAGCCTCCCATCATGCAGTACTAAGTTTGTCTCTGTCCCTTATTTCATTCTTTTGCCCTACTGCTCATACAGGCAGTTGAGGATCTTGGGCAGGTCCATGGTACTTTCCATGACAAAGAGCACCTTAAAAATTTGTCATCATCAACACAGCACTCCAAAAAATTCTCAAGGACATCCTAGAAAGAGAAAATGAAACCAACAATGCCCAAAAGTTGAATTGAAAAATACACTGGGCAGGGTGAGCAGTTAAACAGAAGCAAGGAAATAAGTGAATCAGCCACAAGAAATGAATGTCATGACAGGAGTAAGTTAATATCTTTCAGTAATAATTCTCAATATGAGTGGGTTCAATTCCCTAATCAAAGACACATTGTCAAAACCGATTAAGAAACAAAACTTAAAGGAATGCTTCATACATGAAACATATTTAATGCAGAAAAGAAACTCATGGACTAAAGATCAAAGAATGGAAAGCAATAATTCCATGCAATGGAACCCCAAAACAAGGAGGAGGAACTATATTGCCATCAGAAAAAATGAACTTCAAGTCAAAAAAGATCAGAAGAAGCAAAGAAAGTTACTATATGTTGTTAAGGCAACAATTCAACAGGAAGAGATAACAATTATAAACATATGGGCACTGAGCACAGGTGCACCCAACTTAATAAGACAAACATTTCTAGACATAAAAGATCAGATAAGCATCAACTTATATAGTGGGGGCCTTAATACTGCATTGTTACAAATGGACAGATCAATTAGAGAGAAAAAAATCAATCAGGGTTGAACCAAACCTTAGAAAAAATGAACTTCAGACATATCTATAGAGTGTTCCACCCAATGACAATAGGATGCATATTTTTCTCTGCAGTGCAGGAACTTGCTCCAAAATGGACATATTACCCAACAAATTATGCTTAAGTAAATGCAAAAGAATAAAAATTACACCATATTGTCAGATCATAATGCAATAAAACTAGAAATCAATGGGAGAACAGAACCAAAGAAATAATGAAAACGAATGGAAATTAACACATTCTTGAAAAATCAATGGGTCACAAAGGAAATCAAAGAAGAAATTACTTCCTCAAGTTGAAGGATAAAGCAGTACAACATACCAGAATCTATGGGTCACAATGAAAGCAGTCCTAAGAGCAAAGTTTATAGTTGTGAATGCTCACAACATAAAAGAGCGATCCCAAATAAATAAAATAATGATACAATTCAAGATCATAGAAAAACAAGAATAATCCAAATCCAAAGCTAGTATAGGGAAGGAAATTATAAAGATCAGAGCAGAAATTAATGCAATGGATACTAAGAAATACAAACAATAATTTGAATACCTAGTTCTTCAAAAGAATAAACAAAATAGACATATTCTGTCTTAGTTACTCTCTCATTGCTGGAACAAAATGACACACACATTAAAGGAGGAGAGATTTATTTCAGCTCATAGTTTTTAGAAGTTTCAGCCCATAGTTGGCCAGTTCCAAGGCAGCGTGGCATGTTAGAGGGGCATGGCAGAGGAGAAACACTTTATGGCATGGAAGACAGGAAGCAGAGAGGGACTAAGGAAGGAGGAGAAAAAAGAGAAGGAGAAGGAGGAGAAAGAGGAGGAGGAGGAGGAAGAGGAGGAGGAGGAGGAGGAGGAGGAGGAAGAGGAGGCTTCTCTACCCTTCCAGACCATGACCGCAGTGAACCCTTCGTCTTCCACCAGGCTTCACCTTCTAACGTCACACTTAGTTACCAACCCATTAGTGGATTAACCTAGTGATAAGTATCATCATATTCCCATGTTCCAGTTGCCTCCCAAAAGCTCAACCTATGAGCACACGAGACATCTAGATATAAACCATGACAAAACCTTAGCTAATCTTACCCAAAAAGTAAAGACAGACACAAATCAGTACAATCAGAAATTAAAAAGAAAAAATCACAATGGACAATGTTGAAATCCTGGAGATATTAATAACTACTGTGAAAACCCATACTCTAAGAATTGGAGAATTAGGAGAACTGGGCAGATTTCTAGATATATATATATATATATGAATTACCAAAACTGAACCAAGAAGATATAGGAACCCTGAATAATCAAAAGATAGGCAATGAAATAGATGGAGTAATAAAAACCTTACTAAGAAAATCCCTTGACTGGATGGGTTTGCTGTTGAATTGTACTAGAACTTTGGGGAAGACCTACTACCAATACTCTCAAAATCTAATGAAATTGAAAAGAAAGGAGTACTTCCAAAGTCATTCCTGGGAGCTGGAATTATCTCATTCTGAAACCCGACACTGACACAAACAAACAGAACAAAAGGTCAATCATTTTAATGAACATAGGCACAAATATCCTCAACAAGATCCCAAGAAACAATGCAACAAATCACCAATAAGGTCATACATTATAATGACGTAGGCTTCATCCCAGGGATGCAAGAATGGTTCCACATACACAAACCAGTGTAGGTAGTACATCACATAAACAGAAGCAAAGACAAAAATCTCTTGATTATCTCAATAGATGAGAAAAATTCTTTGGCAAAGTCCAACATTCATTTTTTTTTTTGGTGCCAGAGATTGAACACACAACCTTGCACTTGCCAGACAAGTGCTTGTGCCACTGAGCAAAATCCTCACCCCTAACATCCATTTTTGATAAAAACTTTTGAAGAAAATAGGTATAGAAGACACTATCTTGATCTGATAAAAGCTACTTAGGATAAATCTACTGCTGACATATTAAATGGGGAAAATATTGAAAACTTCCCCTTCTAAAATCAGGAACAAGAGGAGAATGTCCATTATCACAACTCCTGCTCAACATAGAAGTCAAAACATTAGTCAGGGCAATCACACAAGAGAAAGTAAAAGGATGTGTATAGGAAAGAGGATGTCAAATTATTATTCAGAGGGGATATGATCTTCTACCTAGAAAATACAAAAATTTCCTTGAAAAGGATCCTAGAATTATGAAATTCAACCATGTAGCAGGATAGAAAATCAACAATATTGCTGTACACTAATGAATTCACAGAATAACAGATTAGGAAAGCAATACCATTCATAGCAACATAAAGAACAATTATATACTTTGGAATTAACCTAACCAAGAAAGCAAAAGACCTCTCCAACGTGAACTACAATAAGCTCTCTGAAAACGGATATGAAAGGAGACATTGGAAAGTGGAAAGATATTCCTTGTATCTGGATAGACAGAACCATTATTGTCAAAATGGCCATATTTCCAAAACTAATACACAGATTCAATGCAGTTCCAATTACAATATTTCTCACAGAACTCAAGAAAATAATCTTAACTTTCAAATAGAAACAGAAGAGACCCAAAGAACAAAAGCAATCACGGACAATAAGAGCAAAGCAGGAGGAATCACAACTCTGAACTTGAAGTCATGTTACAAAGCTACAGTGATAAAAAACATAGTACTGGTACAAAAACAGACATACGGATCAGTAGAACATAATAGAGGATGTAGAAACAACTCAAGGCACATTAAGTTATCTGTTTTTTAAAAAAAATTTAAATTTTATTTTAAAGAAGATAAAATCAAGCAAAATAAAACAATAAAGCCAATCAAACAAGAAAGTATAAGTGACACAGGTTTTCAGAACAAAACAATAGGAAATCAACAATGGTCACCACTTCTTGTTGTCTTCAAAATAGCTCCTCATACCTTCAGACATAGTAAAATCAAACAAAACAGAACAGAATGGAATAAAAACAAAACAATGAATGCAATACAGGACTTCAAAGCACGATAATAGTAAATCCAAAATGGCTAGTATAATATATTTTGTTACCTTTGAAATAGCTGCCCATGCTATCAGATATAATAAAATCAAACAAGACAAAACATAATAAAACCCAACCAAACAAAACAAGGAGAATGATACAGGACTTTGAAACAAGATAGCAGGAAATTAACAATGGCTACCACCTTCAGAAGGAGATCCCTCATAGATGCTACATTGCTCACTGCCATCCTCCAAACAGATGATCAGACTACTGACTTCAGGCCTGCAAAGTCAGTGAAACACTCAACACTATAAGTATTAAACTGTATTTCACCATATAGGCTATCATCACAACCTGTGTCCCTCTGGATAAGCTGGTCACCCATTGGGGGCGGAGGGTGGGACGGGGGGAAACATTGGCTCTTCTTGTCTCTCTGCCCATGAGCCAGAAGGGGCTGGCATCTGGCTCTCCACCAGCCAGCCTGCGCATGGCGCTGACTCACAGGAGGTCTTAGCTTCTTGTTAAGTTTTGTTAAGTTATCTGATTTTTGATAGAGGGACCAAAAACATACACTGTAGAAAAGACAGCCTCTATAATAAGTGGTGCTGCAAAAACTGGCTATCCACCTGCAGACCAATGTATTTCATCATATGCTAAACTAAAATCAAAATTGAAACAGTTTTCAGAAAGAAAGTAGGTAAAACTCTTGAAAACAGGAATAGGAAGGACTTTCTGAATAGAACTCAAATGACACAAGAATAACATCAAGAATCAACAAGTTGCATCCTATTAAATCAAGAAGCTCCTGCACAGCAAAGAAAGCAACCAACAGTAAAGAGATAACTTAAAGAATAGGAAAAAAATTTGTTAGTTATTCCTCAACAGAGGACTAATATCTAGAATACACAGAGAACTAAAATAATTAGACCTCCCAAAATAAAAGACCCAATCAAAAAATGGGCAACTACAATGAGTAGATACTTCCAAGAAGAAGAAATAGCAATAGCCAATACATTCATGAAAAAATATTAAACATCTCTATTATAGAAATGCCAATTATAACAACACTCAGATTCTACCTTACTTCAGAAACAATGGCAATCATCATGAAATCAAATAATAACAAGTGCAGGTAAGGTGTGGGGAAAAAGGAACACTTCTACATTGTTGGTGGAAATGCAAACAAGTATCACCACCATGGAAATCAGTATGGATATTCCTCAATAAACTAAAAATAGAAGAAATTCCAATCAACTCTGCTTCCCCTTCTAGGTATCATCCTAAAAGAGTTAGTCATCATACTACAGTGAAACATATATTCCCATGTTAATAGCACCACAATTCACAATAGCTAAATCTTGGGATCAGCCTTTATATCAAACAACAGATAAATGGATAAGGAAAATGTGGTATTTAAATACAATGGAGGACTACTCTGCCATAAAGATAAATGAGTCATTTGTAGAATAATGGATGCACTTTAAGATTGTAATATTAAGTGAATAAATCAGACATACATGCTTCAATATCACGTGATTTCCCTTATGATAAATAAAGAGCAAAAAAAAAGATACATAACAGGAAGTAGGGAGACAGATCCCCCTCAAAGGGGAAGGAGATCGAGAGATGGAGAGAGGAGGAAGGGAGAGAAGGGAAGGGGACAGAAAAAGAATTAAGACCTGTTATGTGCATATACCAACTCCACACAGGAAATGTAAACATTATGTACTGCAAATGTACTAATAAAAAGGTGGGGGAGGTAACTAAGAGTTAGCGGGAAGGGAGAAAGAGGGGAGAAGGGGGGGGAAAGAGAATTAAGACGCGTTACGTATATGTACTAATTCCCAGTGAGGAATGTAATCATTATATATTGCAAACATGTACTAAAAGAATTTGATTAAGATACATTAAATGCATATACCAACTTCCCAAAATAAACCCCATCATCTTGCAATATGAATATGCACAGTTATGTTCACTATGAGCAAACAGTCCAATATATGTGTTAAATTACTGGCATGGTAGTCCTGAGGTTGGTAATTAGGAAAATCAATAGGCAGACAGCATTAGTGGACACAGATGGTCTTGTGTCCATATATATGCTTTTTTCCTTAGGGATACAGAAATAATATACTTGGGACTTTCTCAAGAAAGAACAATCCAGGGGGACTTCCAGGAATATGGCAAAGTAGTAAGCAGGAACAAATCGGTCTCTCCAAAATTCGGAATCCAGACATTGGAAAATAACAATTTAGGGAAGAAAAGAAGGGAGGTGGGACCGAGGAAGGATGTGATGTGAAAATTAGAGCCTACTGAGAAGTTGAGGAGACAGACCACAATGCAGAAAAAGGAAGAGACAATCTTCACACTTGCCCCAGCTCCTGGCTCGTGGCTCATGAGAAAGGAAAATCAAATCTGCAGAGACGCAGTGAAAGCAGGAAACTCCAGAAACCTTCAGGGAGAAACATACCAGTTGAACAGAGTAGTGGATTTTATGTCCTACAACAACTAGTGAGCGATTCCAGTCCAAGTTCCATATCCCCTGGAGAGAGTGCTTGGTTGGATACCATTCTAGTGAGGGACCAGCTGAACCTGGGACTCAGGGCAGCCACAGATTGGCTTCACCTCAGGGCTCCACGTGTTAAATTTCCACAGTGACTGGGTGAGGGACAACCATGGGAGAGGTCCATGCTCAGGAAGCCGTGTCAGGTGGCAAGAAACACCCAGAGTATTATAAGCTAAATAACTCAGGCCACATCTAAACGACAAGAGGCCAGGTCCAGCTTGAACTTTCTTGGACTTGAAAGTCCCCAAACTGGCACCCTGCCATAATCCTACTGCTGAATTGCTGGTGATTGCTCAGCATGGGTTTGGGCTCTGACTGACTCCTTTGTCTACCAACAAAAGCAGAGATAGGCCTTGAACTGGACACTGCCACAAAACTGTAGACCCTTCAGGCAAGGTAAGTGATCAATGATGATAAAGGGTGATGAACAATCATTAATATGGATAAAGAAAATTATACAGTTTATGAAGGAATGGGACCTGTTCTTGGCCCACTGACACTTCTGCCTGTCATAAAAATCCTTCAGTTGAATGGTGATGAGAATGTAGCACTGCTCGAATGTGAAAGACAGAATTTCACTCCAAATCCATGAGTGTGGCTTGGGGATGTAAAACTTTAAACTATGTACAGATGTGGAGAGAGTGTGCCGTGTGTTGCTCCAGACATTTCTGCATTCTGAGATGGTTGGAAATGGGTCTGGCAGTCCATTGAGGTCCCAGTAATTTTGGTCCATAATGATCATTTATTCCACTAGTCTAACCTTTACCAATGTACCAGAACCAGGGCTTGAGGCCACACTGCAGTGCATCAGAAGAAATCTTTTGAGCTCAATCAAGCCAAGTGCCCTCCAAGGAATCAAGCACAAACAATGAGGACACAACACAAACACCATCACAAATTCAACCGTTATGTCTACTGCAACTGTAGGTGTCTTAATTACCATGTTTTTGCTAGGACAAACTGACCTTTGTGAAGCAAAACGTCAAAAAATGAAAAGAAAAAGAAAACAGTATTTTGTGGTTTCTTGGGAAATCATATACTATTAAAAGACCTGCAACTGCTGATTTGAGATGCAGAAGCCAGAATGAAACAAAGATACATCAAAATGTACAAAATACTGGAAATTGAGTTTCCAGCTTTTTAAAATTGTTATTTGGTTCCTTGGTTTTTGTTTGGTTTTGTTTAAATGGGCAGGGTATAAATACATGACTGGAATAAAAGTTAAGTGGACTAGAATAAAACAAAAATTTAAAGAAAGAATTAAATGAGTTGACAACTGTTAACAGTCATGCTATATAAAAGGTGATCCAAAACTGCATTAAAACTACATTATTGAGGGATTAATGACTTTACTTTCTGGTATATAGAGCATAACTACAGTTAGAAGGATAGCTAGTTGTTGGGAGCTCCCTTTGAATAAACTTCTATTTGATCATGGAGAACACAATTTTAATACTGTGGTTTCATATGCTCAGAGAAATACCGTGGTAGCTGTAAGTGTTGGAGGCTTGTTAGGATAGAAACTATCAGAATAATGTTCTTTCAGTTGTGGCAGTTGCTAACCTCAAAGGATAAAGAGTACTGGAGATGGAGCAAGAGCCTTTAATTTACATAGTTAACATTTACATTGGACAGGTTATAAGCGTGAAAAATGCCCAGTAGATAGTAGTTTTTCCTTGTTAGATACACCGAAGCAAATTACATGCTAAGAGATTTACTTATGAATGACATTAATTTAGGCTAGATTTCAACACAGAGTTACATGCTTTGTTTCTTCTATTTATTTTTTCCAGCTCTATTAAGTTATAATTGGCACACAGAATTGTATACATTTAACATGTAACCTTGATGTTTTAATGTAATTGTCATAATCAAGGTGATTTACATATCCCTCACCTTAGTGAGTTACCATTGTTTTTGTGAGTGTATGTATGTTGAAAACACTTAAGATTTACCTTCTTAGTAAATTTCAAGTATACGATATGGTATCATTAGCTGCAGTCATTATACTGTACATTAAATCTCCAAAACTCACTTAATTGTATGACTGAAATTTTGTACCCTTTGACCAACATCTCCCCATTACCCTCACTGCTGGAAACCACCACTCTATCTTTGCTTCTATGACTGTGACTATTTTAGATTCCACATATAAATGAAATCAAATAGTATTTGTTTTCCTGTACCTATCTTACTTCTCTTAACATAATCTCCAGGATCATCCATGTTGTAGCAAGCAGCAGAATTTTCTTCTTTTTTAAGGCTCTGTGTGTGTGCAAGAAATGTACATATGTGCTTTTGTGTACCACATTTTCTTTGTCCATTCATCCATCAACTGACATTTAGGCTGTTTCTGTATCTTGACTACTGTGGATAATACTGTAGTGAGCCCGATAATGCAGATACCTTTTAAACACCATGATCTCATTTCCTTTGGCTATACCAAAAGTGGGTGGGATTGCTGGGTCATGTGATAGTTCTGAGCTATGAAATTTTAAGATAATAAGTCTGTGTTATTCTAGGCCACAAAGCACAGTAATTTGTTAGATAACTAATATAGTTACATAGATAGTTTTACAGTCAATTTTATATCATGTCTGTTTGATTCAAATAATACATTAATTTAGTTATGTATTAATTAACATAAACTTTAGTCATGAAGACACTTTCACCACTTTTTGACTGAAAGGCCTCTATTTCTTTTTCTCCTGGCTACAACTCATTATTTTGAATATCCCTTTCCTTCTGTACAACTTGCACACATGCGCGTGTGCGCGCACACATACACACACACACACACAAATCTGAATTTCCCAAAGTGACAATGTTAGTTGAGAACGGAGAAAACAAAAACTATTCCACAGGCAGAGAATGGATGGCATGTCTGTCTGTCTGTCCATGTATGTATGTATGTATGTATACATCTATCCATCCATCCACCCACCCATTTTAGTTTCAACTCCAGGCTAGCCAGAAGAAAAGCTACACTATCTGTACAGTCTCAAAGCTGCTGTTTTGGAAATCTTGTTCAATGTGATCTAATTGTTAGTGTTTCGTGCATTTGTCAGAAATAAACACATATCATTCCTGAAGAAATGTAACATCAGTTTAGAGCTCAAAGAATTTCTATAGAAGGAATTGCAAGAAACATAAGATCATGATTTTAAAAATTACTGAACAAAATAATAAACTTCTTATTAGGAAAAAGACTTCTTATTAGGAAAACATGCAATGAAAACAGATAATGACTGAAAACATTAGAATTGTAAATAATTATGTTAAACACGTTTATAGAAAGAAAAGATTGTATGGAAGTATAATATGGGGAATAGTATTATCAAATTTGACTAAATAGATTAAAAAGTATAAAACTTAAATGCATGAAAAATGTAATAATTTAAGTTGGAAAGTCATTGACTAGGATATATAGTGGATTAGACTTAGCTAAAGAATGGATTAGTAAACTGAAAGATAGAAATGAAGAAATTGTATGAATGCATTTCAGAGAGACAAAGTTATGGAAAATATTACTTATTAGGAGAAATAAAGTATAAAATGGGAAAGTTTGATATGAATTATAATTAGTTCCAGAGGAAAACAGAGGAGATGGGGTATGGCAACATAAAAAAGGATTATTGAATTTTCTAAAACTAGAGGATTTAGGTACTTGTATTTAGGAATCCCTAAAAATTTAAGCAGTAAAGATATAAATGAATTCATATTTGGATACATTATATTGCCTTTTATTTATAATATCAGAGATAGAGACAAAATATTTAAAAAGCAGCTAGATGGGGGCCTGACCTCGGGACCCCGGAGGAGAACGAGAATGCCCCCTTGTGGGGCCCTGCCTGCCAGGGCCCAGCGGCACCAGTGCGCGGGCTTGGAAATAGGGACAAACATATCCCCCCTGCCCCCTAGGTCAGCAACCAGCTGTTTTGGAGGTCTGGCTAAACTGATAGCAACCAAGGAATATCAAGCAACTATTTGCTAGTATTGTTTTGTAGATTTTGCAGGCCTCTGGTCAGCAACCTGAGCATCTCTTTGGAAAGTGACGGTAGGCAATGTAGCAAGTACAGGGGATTCTCTTCTGTCTTGTCTTTGAGGCCCAGTATGGTTCTCTCTGTTTTGCTTTATTCTGATCATTATTAGTACTAATAAAAAAAAAGCAGCTAGAAAGAAACAGAAGTTCTTTACTTACAAAGGAATAACAGGTAGATTGAGACTAAAGAGTTGTAACTTCAAAGTATTGAGAGAATGAACTGTCAATATGTAAGTCTATGTCTATCAAAAGTATTTTTCATGAAGGAGAGAGAAATAAAGACTAACAAGATTCTTTCAACAAAAACTTATAAAGGATACATTTTAGAAAAAGAGACCAGTAATTGCAGAAGACAGCTGTGAGATACAAACACTGCTGTGTGAATTGTACATATCATAGTTATCTCCTCAGATTCCCTTAACTCTGCCTGCTTTTCAAATTCTCAATCTGCTGCTCCACCTCAACAGCTGTCACAGCCAATAGTCTTTCTGCTGCTCATGTACAGTCGTTCCCTCCTTGGATGTGGCCATGTCTCTGGGCTAAACAGTTGGGTATCTGGTTCCTCTGGCTATTTCTCTACTTTCGGACTTGAATGAAACCCTGCACAGCAGAGTATTCCAAGATGCCATGCAGGACCAAAATAGGGAAACTGGAATTGCAAGAGGAGTTAATTTCCAGTATGTTTCTTTAAATAATAAGGAGATATAAAATAGCCAACTGCATAAATCTTCTTTTCATCCAGTATTTCATACACTATTCCAAGGGATGATAACCTCTGGAAGCTCTTTATGAAGTGAGAACCAAATACAATAATACATTTCATAGCATTTTTCATTTCCCATCTTTCCTGAATTCCCTTTTTTGTTCATCCTTGATTTACAAAATATTTACTAAAGAACTCATACTAAAACGTGAACAGTGATGTTGAAAGTCTATGCAAAGATTACAGGAAACCATAATTTTTATCAGAATAAATTATTAGAAACCATTAGAATGTAGAGTTAAAAATAAAATACAAATGAAACCCTGGACAATGATTGAAATGGTGGTGGAATAAAAAATGTTTGACGATTTTTCTCTTGTTCGATGTTGATTAACATTGAACTTTGATGTTTTAATCATAAATATTAAAAAATTTAAAGCAATTATTAAAAAATGATGGCAAGATCATTTCCAAAGAAGTAGAAAGAAAAAATAAAATAAGGGGAAACAACAATATTAAAACTCTTAGTCCATTCAAAAGCAGGCAAGAATGAGGGGTAAGCACAGTAAATTGTGCAAAATAAGCAGGTATGGTGGCACACATCTGTAATTCTTGCTACTCTGAAGTTAGGAGGTAGGAAGATTCCACATTTGAGCCCAGCTTGTGTAATTTAATAAGATACTGTCTCAAAATAAAAATAAAAATAAAAAAGGGCTTGGAATGTAGCTCAGTGTTATAGCACTTGCCTAGCATGAGCGAAGCCCTGAACTCAATCTTCAGTGCTGCAGGTAAAGTACAAAATAAGAAGTCTTACTTGTAATCATAATCAATATAAGTGAAGCTCCACTCTTAGAAGACAAAAATTCTTAGGATTAATGAAAACATGGTAAATCGGGATATTGGTTATTTATGAAAACCATAGTTAAAGCATAAAGACACAAGTTGGAGATTAAAGATGGGAAAAAATAACACTATTCAAATATTACTTTCCTCTTCATTTGGTGCAATTATATTAATGTCAGATGAAGTAGTCTTTGAAAGGCATAAAGCATTTCTAGAGACAAAGGAAATAATCATTGACAAAAGCTTCAAGTCACCAGGATACATAGTATCCTATCTTGAATGTACCTAATTATTAGCTTTAAAATATATAAAACAAAATTTAAGCACTATGAAGAGAGCTTGAAAAATCTGCAATTATAATGAGAATTTTTAACACAGCTATCTTTGCAAAGGTGAGTAGACGTATGGTGAGCATATAGAAAAATTAAAGAATATAATTGTTACAAACTTTAAAATTTCAGTGACTTAAAACAACCTAATTTTATTCCTTGCTTAAATAAATAAGATACAGATTTTCCTAGTTCAGAGGAAGGCACGTGGGTGGTATGTTGGAGGCTGTGTGCAATATGGCCATGCAGGGGCCCAGGACAACAGATGGTCTCAACATATAATTTCTGAGATCATACTGAGTATCGAACTCCAGCCAGAAGACAAGAGAAAGAAAACATGGGAAGTCTCATGGGGACTTCCCATAGAGGAGAAAGGTTGAAAGTGGCTTATTTGACTTCTATCTATATTCATTTACCAGAGCTTAAATATATAACTACACGTAACTGCAAGAAAGAAAAATTCATCTAGGTATAAGATCAATACTACAAAAAATGAATTGAATTTTATGTAGATCACTAAGAGAAAATTCAATTAAAATGGTACTATCATTTATAATAACAAAAATGTGAAAGTAACCAGAATATTTCTAACAAAAGATGTGTAATTTTATTCAAAAACTTAGGAAGAACTGAATAACTTCAGATATGTTTGTGAGTCAGTTTTCCCCAAATTGATGTGTACATTCAAAAAAATTGAATAAAAAATATTACCATTGGAATTCTTGCAGAATTTGAGAAATTGATTCTAAAGTTTTTTATGAAAGAGTGAAGAGTAAATAATGGTCAAAACGCTCCTTAAGAAGATGAATCAGGTGTTGGCATTAATAAGGGGTTGGAGGACAGGGAGAATTGGTATAATAAAGAGAAAGAATTAGCATAAAGCTACACTGATTAAAATAGTGTGATATTGGCACAAGGTATACAACAGATTGATGGAAGAGAATTGAAGTACAGAAGCAGATCCAAGTGCATTTGGAAACCAATGTATGACAAAGCCTATTCTACATACCACTTGGCAAAGATGAGCTATTGGATAAATAGTGTTGGAAGAGTTACCACTCATGAGGGAAAAACATGATGTGGATTTCTATTACTGCCACATACAATCACCAATTCCTGACTGATCAATGATGTAATTGTGGAAGTCAAATATTTAAAATCTTTACAAGAAAATATGAGAGAATATCTTTATGATCTCACAGTAGGAAAGGATTTAATAAAATAATAAAAAGAATAAAACATTATGTTTAAGTTATATGAAATTCACATTAAAACAGTGTCTGTTCATTGAAAGATGCCTAATGCAGAGGAAACAAAAGTGAATCATTGGGAGAAGAATCTTTTTTACATATACAAATATTTGTTGGTATCCAAAACGTATGGATAATATATATGATTCTGTAAGAGAATGTAAATAATCTGACTAAAAAATGGGCAAAGGACCTTTATAAATGTTTCATAGATAAGTAAATATACACATATAAAAATCTACTCTTTTGAGATATTTACATCAATAGATAGAATTCAAAGGCTTAAAGCTTTATCTCTCTTTTTGTAAATAAGTTGATTTAAAAAGTTTTATACACCATTCTTTTATTCTTCATTAGCCATCTTTATCTTTTGTATTCACTGCTTGGTATGGCAAGCTGGTAAATGAAATGTAGCTTTAAGTCTCAGGTGGGTTTGCTTCCTTTTGTACGGTATAGTGCTGCTTTAGATCTATTTGGGTCAAATTCCAAATTTTTGCCTTTATCTCATTTGAATGAGTCATGCTTGTCAGTTGGATGGAGAACAAAAGAGGAAACTGATCAGATCCTTTTAAAAAAATATCATCAAGGGCTGGGGCTTTAGCTCAGTGGCACAAGTGCCTGCTTGGCAAGCATGAAGTCATGAGTTTGAACCCCAGTACAAAAACAAAAAAAAAAAACAAAACAAAAAAAAAAAAAAAAAACAAACCAAAATTCATTGAGTTTAATTGCACATGTTGAACTGTCTGGTTTTTAACAATAACAAGAATGATTTAGGTTAAGAGAGTTATTTGGCTGAGTCTATTGATTCACATCTCTGGCCTTTGATATACACAGTTATATTGTTATTCCAGGAAACCAGTTTCCTGTGCTAACATTTGCCATTTTCCGTATGGGAAGGATCAGTTCACTCCCCATTCCCAATACTTGAAATCTTGGCGTAAAACTGACACTATAGAAGCCACTTAGCTTTCGTTGTCATGGGTAAAAAGTTCTGATTTCATAATGAGAAGAAATGAAAGTTTTATATTTGGTCAAAGGATGAAACAATTCACTGCAGAACTCTTCTTATTGTTCAAAGCCTCTGGAATAGAATAAATCCCTGCCTCTCAGAAAGATGCATTAGCTCAAGTACAGATGTGTGTTGTCACCTACATGTCCAAGAGGTACGCTCTCAAAGTTTAGTTATATTGAAAGGTACAGTGCAATTAGGTAATGGAGAAGCCCAAGGGAAATTAAAAAAAAAAACACTATTGTAATAGAAGACAAAACTAGTATCTTTTATTTATTTATTTTTTTATTTAAGCGGAAAAAAAAGACACGTATAATAAAGACAAAAAACAAAACAGACAAACAAACGACTAGAGTAAGTGCACAACAGTAACATTACAGGTTTACAAAACAGGATGGTAGAAACTTGACAATGGTTGCAATATTGTGTATCATTATCTTTAAAATGGTTGTTTATATTAACAAATATAGACACGTAAAATTGATCTAATCACATGAGTATTAATTGTTCTTTCTCAATAACAAATACTCATAAGTGAAATAAATCAAACCCACATGTGTAAATACCGTATTGTCTCCCTAGTGTAAGAAACTGAAAAAGTATATATGATCCAAAATCTATAATAAATACTATGTAAGGGTAAAAAACAGCTCGAAGAGCAAAAGTAACTGGGAAGGGAAAAGGGGGAAAGAGGGAAGGGAAAAGGTAAAGATATAAATCTGTATATATATATGTGTAAGATAGCTAAAGCTAGTTTCTTTTAATGTCATGTGATATGTCATCCACAAATTCTGTGTTCTGTTTTTATTTTTTTATTTACCATTCTTTCATTTTTCAACGTGTTCATTGAGTTCTAATTATATATTAAGTCTCTTCTGGGTATTTATGATGCATGAGTGAACACATGAATGAAAATTCCTGTCCTCAAAGAGCTTGCTGTCTTATGGGGAAATACTGACCATAGATGATAAGCATATTTAATAAATTAATTAATGGAATTATATAATAAAGCAGAACAAGGGATATTAGAGTATTGGTGATGGAGTCATTGTAATCTAGAATATAGTCTTCACGGAAGGCCTCCATTTAGGTGAAACTGAGCAGAAAGTGAAGAAGGTGAGGGAAGATGACAGAGGGCACAGCCAAGGCAAAGGGCCTGGGGCAGAAAAATTCCTGGTGAGCTTGAGGGATGGCAAAGGGACCAGAGTGGTGGAGTGAAGTGAACTCAGGGCAAGCAACAGGAGATGAATGCTGAGAGTTAACAGCAGGGAGTGGAGGAAGGGTCAAGAGTTGGGGAAATGGTGGTCTGCTAATCCATCAGGTTAAACAGGCACCTATGGTGAAAATAGAGTGCTAGGGAGCAATTGCACAAGCAGAGAGAGCAGTTAGGATGTTACTGTGTTGCAAAGATGAGAGATACTATTGATTTGGTATGGGGAGTGGCTGAAGCTGGAGATCAATCACCTGTGCAGGGCTGGAGCAAGGCCAGTCCCTCCTGAGAACAAAGAGTGCTGGAGGGGAGCCATGTGAACAAGCTGCTCCAGTTCATGGTCCTTAGACGACCATGCAAGCAGGTTGCTAGGCAAAGGGCTGTCACGTGACACCAACCTGCTGAATGTGTAAATAAATGCACTGCAGTGTTTGAGCAGCTCCTTTCCTCCCATCCAGGGAGAGGGCTCCCCTGACCTCAGCTTTCTGTATTCTGACTCTGTTTCTTCATCCTCTCACCATCCATGCCCCCAGGAACTTCGAGAGCTGCCCTGAATGCAGTAATCTGGGCCCATCACTAACAGTGGGGGCAATGAAAGTGGAGAGGTTTTCTGGGCAGATTGGTTGTGGGGTGTAGAGAAAGATAGAGGTTAAGCATGACTCTGAGGGTTTGGGATAAGTCATGAAAATACGTGGTGGTGACTTCATGTAGAACAGGGTGAAGGAAAATCAAGAATTTGGCTTTAGATATTTTAAACTTGAGATATTCATTAGAAATGTATACAGAGTCTAAGAGCAAAGTGCAGTGGGTGTTAGAACTTGGAGAGCTAGCATGTTTTGATGGCCCTGAAAGTTGTGAGTTTGAGTGAGATGGCTGAGGCAGTGAAAAAAGATAGAAAAGAGCATTGGGGTTCTTGAGGACACTCCAGGGTCTGGGAGAATGAGTAAGAAAGGGTAATGAGCAAAGAAGGTGGACACCAAGGGGCTGTGGAGGTAGGACAGAGCCCAAGAGAATATGGGGATCTGGGAACCAAGTGAAGTGAATCTACAAGCTGCTGAGAAGTCCAGTACACAACAGACTGAGAATTGAGCTTTGCATCTGGCAGTATGGGGGCTTCTGGTGACCTTGGTAAACAAAAACAATTTCATTGGCTTGATGGTTGATAAAAGGCTGAAGACAGTAGGTTGGAAAGAGATGATAGGAGAGGGAATTAGAATTGAAATACTAAGTTCAGACACTTTTTTGAAAAATTTTGCAAAAAAAAATAGTGCTTTAGCTGGCAGGGTGTTTTTGTTTTTGATGGTTCTTTAGAAGAAAGAAATGAGGGCAGGTGAAAGGAATGATGATGATGATTAGACAACATTGGCAGGGAAATTTTCAGTGACCAAGAATTTCACTCTCTACTTGCTTGGATCATTTCTCTTTAATCTGTATTTGTTCCTTGGCATATCTGGCTGATATAGATCCTAGAACACCATCAGTCAGCGTCTCATTTCATAAGAGAATAAAATTGATTTAAAATGTAAGAAAGGGATCTGACAACAAGAAATGAATGAAATATTTCTGACTTTACTAATCAAAGTTTGATTAAACATGAAGATTCAATTTTGAAGATTTAAAATATCTATGCAATACAATTCTAGAATGCAAGGACAGAAAAACGAGGTTGTTTTCTTATTTGATGTTGGAAAAGTCTTGAAGAATTTACTTTTCGCTGATCAACCATAGAACAATTTACTGTCATGTCAAATTTGTCTGCCATACTGGTGGTTTCTGTGGTCATTAGTTATCAGACACCAGAGACAGTATTGACTCTCTAAGGGAAATTCTAGGGGGCAGAGGAAGAAATGCTTAAAACTTTGTAATACAGTCTTTGCTCTGCAGCATCTTCTGTGACCTTCAAGAAATCATTTAACCCACATCCTGACAATCCATCAAATTTACTCTTAGGTTTGAGTGGTCTGAGCCTTTATGTCACCATCACATGCCCTTTCAATTCATGATTGAAATTTTTGCCTCCTTGGGACATCATTGCCTTGTCATCATGGCAGGACTTTTGGTGTAAGATTTGTAGTGTTTTAATTATGTGATAAAATTGAACAAACAACGCTCACAGATATTTTTAGTTTTTTTGGTCCAGATTTCAGGTTTCCTGCATTTTCTGTCCCCTTCCTCATTAGGAAAATGAAACAGCTTCAAATGGAAGATTCAATTATGGATATGAACTAGATCACTGGGTTGAAAGAATCCATGGGACTATTCCGTTCTTCCCTTATGAATGCTCTTCAGGCTGCTAGAACAAAACATTATAGAATGGGTGGCTCATAAACAACAGAAATCTCTTGCTCACAGTTCTGGAGTCTGGCAGGTACAAGGTCAACACTGGCAGATTTACTGTTTGGTGAAGGCTGACTTCTCAGTGACTGTAGGTACAGAAGATGTTTTGAAAATAGATACATGTACGTTAAAGCTTAAAAATTCCTAATTTCCATATTGTTTAATGTTTGAAAACCTCAAAGTCTTAGAATCTTAAAGGCTCAGAGCATTAGTTGTTTTTCTGGTGCCATTTACTGCCTATTAGGAGTATGCTTTGCATTCTTAAGTTCAACATTTGAAGATACTGATTAAAGAATAGAGAAATAAAGAACATGAAGAAATAAGAATAACTCACTCTAGTTTAGCTATTGCTGACGTTATTTTTGTGGAAATAGGTTCAATGAAGCAACATCTATTCCTTGGTGATTATTTTGCCATTCAGGTATTCTGGGAACTATGGGGACCTTTAATAACCTTCAACACTTACTGATTCAGATGCTTATAATTTGATACCAGTGAAATGTATCACTAGAGAATCCAGGCGCTAAACAATAAAACCTTTGATTTACACCACTGGGGCTAACTGAAGAGAAATTACTTTTCCATTGTGGGCTGGCACTGAGAAAGGGACCTCATCATGGTAGCAAAGAAATTTGAACTTTGTTATTTCCAGGGTAGATCAAGTTTCATTTGTTAATAATATCTCATTAAGTGGTACTTAAGTGGAGAATAATTCTTTTTTGTATCATGGGTATTCCACAGCACTTTTAGATGCTTTTGTTAAGTGCTTTCCTTTTTATTTAGAGATGAGTAAAGTAACTGCTGAAAAAAAAATCCTTATTTTAAGACACGACTCTAAATTGCTGTTCCCCTGTAGTTTTGGGGGCATATGCTCAGAGAAAGAGGATTGGTTAAAGAAAAAATGGAAGAATACTTTCTTTCCTGAGCTATTTTTATATATCAGAATAGAAATATTGCAAGCCCAATTCTTAAAAACCAAAAAGTTTTTGTGGCAAGGCAATTGATTAAGAGGGAAAATGCCGAGGATGACCTTTCAACAATGACAGAGAAAGATGAAATTGGTTTGAAGTTAAAAAAAAAAAAAGACAGAAAAAAACTCAAGAAGATTCATTTGACAGTCTAAGGCTGCTATGGAAGGTGACTTTTTCCTTTCCTAATGATTACAAAAATGCCTAGAAGTGCTTCAGTTCAATTATTATTGTAGTATTTGCTGAGTTCTAGGGAATCTTGAAGCCAAAAGGTGCCACAGACTAAATTTTTCTGTCCCCTCAAAATTCATTTGTGGAAATCTAATCTCCAGTGCAAAGGTATTTGGAAGTGGGTAATTAGGTCACTGGAGGGTGATTAGCTCATGGGGATGGACTCCTCATGAATGAAATTAGTGCTCCTATAAAAGTGGTAGAGAGAGGCTCTTTGCCCCTTCTGCCACAAGAAGATGTAGCAAAACGATTGTGTCTGTGGGCAACAAAGCTGGTCTTCATGAGACACCAAATGTGCCGGAGGCTTGATCTTGGACTTGCTGCCTTTAAAACTAGAAACAACAAGTTCCTGTTCTTTAATAGACCACCTTGTGTATACTGTTTCATTACACCCCCTGAAGGAACTAAGAAGAGAAAGAAATGATCTAGTTCAGTGATCTAGTTTAGAAAACTAGATATGCGTAGTAATATCTCTAACTTTTTAGAAACACACAAAGATGCATAGTCAGATAGCAACCTGGCTATAATCTTTAGGTTGTTGTCTAGCTTGTCAGGAATTTGATCTCCTTTCCGTGGGAAAGGACCTGAGTGTTTTATTCCAGCACGAGGGTGGCAACTTGAAGTGAATACTGGGAAGAATCCTGAGGTGGCATCAAGTTTGGTGGGAAGCAAGGAGTGGTTAATGAGTGATGCCTAGAAAGGTAATGGCAGTGTGGGTTAGATCCACCATCCAGGTTCTAGATAAGGAGTTGACTTTTTCTCCTGTAAAAGGCCAAATAATAAATCCTTAAGGTTTGCAGGGCACATGGTCACTACTGCAACCATTCCACATTGTCACTGTAGTGTGACAGCAACCAGAGACTGCACACCATCACAAAAATATTCTTATTTGAAAACAAGATCAGGGTGACCATGTTTCAATAAAAGTTTATTTATAAAAGCAAGGAGCAGGTTGGATTTAGCTCATGGACCTTAGTGTGTTGGATGCTGTTCTGTAGACTGTTTGTTTTATTTATTTATTTATCTTGGAGACAGGACCTTGCTATGTAGCCCAGGCTGGCCTTGTACTCACCATGTAGCCCAGGCTGCCCTTGAACTCATGGTGATCCTCCTGCCTCAGCCTCTGCAATGCCAGGATTACAGGCAAACGCCACCATGCCTGTTCTGTTCTGTCCACTATTAACCACATCCTACCTGAGGCATAGTTACTATCTGCTAGTGCAGTGATAAAGTGATAATATTCCTTCAGCTACTTCCATTTTTGTATAGCTGCTTCATACTCCAAAGGATTTTAAAATTTTTTTAAATTTTAAAGAGAATAGAACAAAACCATAAAACAAAACAAAACAATGACAGCGATATTGGCAAAAACAAGACAGCAGGAAATTCCACAATAGTTACTATATTGCACTTCGTTATTCTCTAAATAGATGCTCAGACTATAGGCTTTAGGTCTGCAAAGTCGATCAAGCAATACAAGCATTAAGTTCTTTTTTTACTTCAGTTGCTGTCAACTCAGCATCTCAGCCTGCATTCTCCCGAATCATCCGGTTGCTTGTTGTGGTGGGGGACAGGGGTGGGGAATCTTCTCTCCCTGACGGTGTGATGGCTGACTCATGGGGAAGGTGCTGCTTCCTGGTTCTCTCCCTGTCAGCTAGACCACTTCGGGTGCATGGGAGGGCGCTGCTGGCTGGTCCAACTGTTGCTGGTGCACCCTCCATAGGATTTATGATATATTTTCTGAGACTGTTTGATAACACATCTTCCCAAGGGGAAATTCCGCAAAAGAAAAGAAGGTTCCAGTAGATTATAAGCTAATGCTATGTCCAGTGAGATATCAGGCAGCAGGATTTAACATGTGCACATGTAACTCTACACTGGAAGAAAATTCCCAGGGAATTGTCAGAGAATAAAATTAGGTATGGTTGAGCAGGAATGTAAGCCTCAAGCTATGACTAAACCAAGACAGTAGGGAAAAGGAAATTAACACTAGGATAACTTATGGGCTTCAAAAGTATGTTATTTTTCATAGGAATCATTGCCTCTTGATAAAGGTATTTTATTCACTTTTTATTGCTTGAGTAGATTAGAAAATCATCCTGTACAATCTGAATAAAATGACTCCAATTACAAAAATGTCTTCTATTATCCTGCCTCCCAAATCCTGCCAAGTCACACCTGCACAGGCCTGACTGAACAAAGTCTCATTGTGAACATACTTTCTAGACAGAAAATTTTAGTTCATTCCTGGTTAAAAGGAAAGCCAAGACAATCATACATTTTGGTCTGTGTGTTAGTCAAGCTGATAGGCTGTTATGTTACAATTTTGAGCAGTGTAGGCTCACCTATTGAAAGATATCTTCCTCTAAAATTTATTAAAAGGTTTGAGATTTTCAATATTAGAATGTCTGTACACTTCATCACAAATATGCAAAAACAAGGGAAGTCTTTTTCTAGTTTTAGATGAGGAACATCAGGTATAAAGTACGGTTACAAGTTAGGCATATCAGGAGAAAGGTGCCAAGATCCTTTTTGTAAAGGGAAAGGCTTTCAATTTTATGATGACTCTGATATTCAAGGTCTTTGGTGTTACTATTTTTATGGCATGGCTTTTCCAATCTCAATAATTCACAGTTGTGAAACAGGAACCACTCTAATTTGAAGTGAAGGATATATTTGGAACTAATACAGAGCACAATAAATTGTGAAGGTGATGGAATTGAACACCTTGGAGATGTGGCAGGTTTCAATTTCTTGTATTGTTCATAATGCCTTCTATTTATTTGTAATTGGGGAGTGGTAGGGGAAATTTCACTAGGATGCTTATCTTTCCTGCTGATGGAGAAATGAATTCCCCAAACCTGTCCCTAAAGTTAACACGGACTACAGTCAACTATAAATCAATTTATTTATTTATTTTTTAAAATTTATTTTAAAAAGCAAAAGAGAAAAAAGAAATAAATACAGAATTTTAAAAAATTCAGTAAGAAATCAACACTAGTTAATATATTGCATATTGTTATCTTAGAAGTAGCCATTCAGGTTGCAAGATCTAGGCATAAAAAATAATGAAGCAATCAAACAATGACAGCACAAACTTTTCTTTTTGATGAACTAACAAAGATTAGTAGGATAGTTATCTATCTTGCACATACATACATGCATACAGTTTTATGTGTATATCTACATACATATAATTTCCTTTCTTACTTTTTTCATTTCCCCTATCCCAGTTGTTCTTTCCTTTTGAGCACTTTCTTTCCCTTTCATTATTACAATGTCTATTGTATATTTTGGATCTTATCACTCTTTCAGTTTTTTATTATTACTATTTTTTTTACAGTAGGGAGACAATATGATATCTACAAATGTGAATTTGATTTATTTATTTCATTTATGAGTATAGTCTCAAGTTGCTTCCATTTACCTATAAAAGCCTCAAGATTATCCTTCTGTATAGCTGAGTAATATTCCATTGTATAAAAATACCACATCTTCTTCATTCATTCTGTGGTTGATGGGCATTTTGGTTGTTTTCAAGATTTAGGTATTACAAATTGTACTGCTATAAACATGGGTGCACATATATTGCTGTGACATGACATTTTCAAATTTTCTGGGAAAATACCCAGAAGGGGAATAGCTGGATTGAATGAGACTTCCAATCCTAGTTTTTTGAGGAATCTCCACACTGATTTCCACAGTGGCTGCACCAATCTACACTCCCACCAACAGTAGAGAAGTGTTCCTTTTACCCTACAGCCCAGCCATCATTTGTTATTGGTTGATTTCTTGATGGCAGCCATTTTTTCTGGAGTGAGATAGAATCTCAATGTTGTTTTAATTTGCATTTCTTGAATGACCAGTGATGTTGAGCATTTCTTCATGTATTTATATGCCATTTGTATTTCTTCATCTGAGAACTGTGTGTTCACCTCAGATGCCCATTTTTGGATTGGGTCTTTGAATTTGTGGAGCCTGATGTTTCTCAATTCTTTATATGCTCTAGATATAAGTTCTTTGTCTGAGGGACAGCTGGCTAAAATTCTTTAGGTTTTCTTTTCACTCTGTTGGTGATTTCTTTTGAGGTGCAAAATCTTTTTAATAAGATGAGATCCCAGTTGTTGATTCTTTTAAGTACTTCCCATGCAATCTGTGTGTTGTTCATGAACTCTTTGCCTACCCCTATATCTTCTACCTAACTTATCTACCAGTAGATTTAGTCTTTCTATTTTAATATTTAGATATTTCATCCATTTTGATTTTAGTTTAGTGTATGGTGATAGACATGGGTCTAGTTTCAGTCTTCAGCATGTGGAAAGCCAATTTTTCCAGCACCATTTATTAAAGAGGCTGTCTTCCAGTGAACATGTTTAGCCCCTTTGTCAAATATAAGGTGGCTGAGTGTCTTCATAGTTGTGTTTGAATCTTCTCATCTGTTCCATTGATCCTAGTTTTTTTTTTTTTGGCAGTACCATGCTGATTTTATCACTGTAAATTTGTAGTATAATTTCAAGTCCAGGACTGAGATGCCTCCTGCTTTGCTTTTGTTGTCCAGGACTGCCTTTGCTATTCTAGGTCTCCTCTGTTTTCAAATGAATTTTAGCAATGTTTTCTCTAGATCTGTAAGGTATGCTAATGGTATTTTGATCAAGGATTGCATTAAATCTATATAACAGTTTTGGGAGTATGACCACTTTCACAATGTTTTTTCTTCCTAACTAAGAGCAAGGGATATTTTTCCATTTTCTGACCTCCTTTTTCATCTCCTTTTTTAGAGTACTGTAGTTTTCAGCATATAGATCTTTTACATCCTTTGTTAGGTTGATTCGTAAGTATTTCATTTTTTTTGGATGCTATTGTGAAAGGTGTTATTTCCATAATTTCTCTCTCAGTGAGTTTGTTGTTTGTGTACAGGAATGCTATTGATTTTTGAGAGCTAACTTTGTATCCAGCTACACTGCAGAATTTGCTTATTATCTGTATAGCCTTTTGATGGAGTTTTTAGGGTCTTCTATGTAGAGTATCACGTCATTTGCAAATAGTGATAATTTAACTTCTTCCTTTCCTATCCTTGTTCCTTTTATTTCTTTCTTTTGTCTAATTTCTCTGGCTAATGTTTCTAGAACTATATTGAATAGGAGTGGTGATAGTGGACATCTTTGTCTTGCTCTTGATTTTAGAGTGAAAGCTTTCAGTTTTTGTCCATTTAGTATGATGTTGGCTGCTGGTTTGTCATAAATGGCTTATATCAGATTGAGGTAGATACCATCTATTTCAAGTTTCTCTAAGGTTTTTATCATGGAAAAATGTTGGACTTTATCAAAAGCCTTTTCTGAATCTACTGAGATGCTCATGTGATTTTTGTCTTTAGCTCTGTTAACGTGGTGTATTACATTTATTTGCATTCCTGGGATAAATCCCACTTGGTCATGATGTATAATCTTCTTGATGATTTGCCGCATTCTATTTGTGAGTATTTTATTGAGAATCTTTGCATCAATGTTCATTAGTGAGATTGGTGTATAGTGGTCCTTTTCGGTTGGGTCTTTCTCTGGTTTTGGTATTAGAGTAACACTTGCCTCCAGGAATGAGTAAGGGAGTATTGCTTTCATTTCAATTTCATTGAAGAGTTTGTGGAGTATTTGTATCAAATTTTCTATAGATTTCTTGTAGAATTAAGCTGTGAATCCATCAGGACCTGGGCTTTTCTTTGTTGGTAATTTTTTCTATTTTAAAGATAGTAAAATTCAACAAAACATAACAGAATGAAGTCAGTCAAAACAAAGCAGTAGAACTGGGTACAGAATTTCAAAGAAAGATACTATGAAAACAATAGCTACTATAGTGTATCTTGTTATTTTCAGAATAGTTGATCATTCCAACAGGTATAGTGAAATCAAACCATAAAAACTCACAATAAAATCAATAAAAACAGAGTACAAGATAAAGTAAAAAAATTAATCAGAATAAAGCAAAACAATGAGAACAATATTGAGCCTCGAAGACAAGACAGAAAGAATCTCCCATTTTTGCATACATTGCATACTGTCATCTTCCAAAGAGATGCTCAGGCTGCCAGCCCCAGGCCGGCAAAATGAACAAAACAATACTAGCATTTAGTTGTTTTATGTACCTTAGTTGCTATCAATTTAGTCAGACCTCTGAACGAGCAGGTTGCTTTATGGGGAGGCAGCGGGGAGAGCTTCATCCTTGATTCTTAGCCTGCACGCCAGTAGGCATACAGGGTGGAGTGGTGGTAGTGGTGGTGCATGTTTCTCTTCCTGGGGTCCATGCCAGTTGCACAGGCCCCTGGAAGGCAGTCTTAGTTGTCTTCTGGTTGGAGGTGCTCACGCCCAGTGGGGTGGGCTCCTGAGAGGCCTATTTCTTTCTCTTCCTGGGGTCCACGCTGTTGGTAAATTTTTAATCACATTTTCAATTTCAGTAGCTGATACTGGGTTATTCAAAATTGTTATATCTTCTTGATTCAACTTAAGTAATTCATATGTTTCTAGGAATCTGTCCATTTCCTCTGTGTTTTCCACGCTATATAAGTAAAGATTTTGAAAGTAGGTATTCATGATCTTCTGAATTTCCATGGGATCTAAAGTAATTTCACCCTTTTCATTCCTTATTGCATGAATTTGAGTGTTTTCTTTTTCTTGATAAGGTTGGCTAGAGGTTTATCAATTTGTTTATTCTCTCAAAGAACTGGCTCTTTGATTCATTCATTCTTTGTATTGTTTTCTGTCTCAATTGCATTAATTTTTGCTCTGATTTTTATAATTTCCTTTGTTCAATGAACTTTGGGCTTGACTTGTTCTTCTTTTTCTAGAAGCTTGATGTGTAGCATTAGGTTGTTTATTTGTGCTCGTTCTGTTTTCCTGATGTGGCAATTCATTGCTATATATTTCCCTCTTAGCACCGCTTTCATTGTGTCACACAAGTTTCAGTATGTTGTATCTGCATTTTCATTGAATTTTAGGTATTTTTTTAAATTTTTTCTTTAATTTCATTTGTAACCTATTGGTTGTTCAAGAAGTTGTTATTTAATTTCTATGTGTTTATAACAGTTTTGAAGTTTCTTTTGCCATTAATTTCCAATTTCAGTGCACTATTGTCAGATAATATGCATGGAATAATTTCAATTCCTTTGCATTTGCTTAAGCATATTCTATAGGCTAATATATGAACTACTTTACAGAATGTCCCATGTGTATCTGAGAAGAATGTGTATTCTGATGTTGTTGGGTGGAACACTCTGTAAACGTCTACTAAGTCCATTTGTTCACAGGTTTGATTCAGTTCTGTTATTTCTTTGCTGACTTTGTGTCTAGTTGATCTATCTCTACGTGACAATGGGGTATTAAGGTCCCCTGTTACAATTGTTTTATCATGTAGTTGGCTTTTCTATTAGTATTTGTCTTATATTGTTGGGTGCTCCTTTGATTGTTAGCTCTTTTTCTTGAATTTTTCCCCTAACAAGTATGTAGTGAATTTCTTTATCTCTTTTGATCATTTTTGGTTTGAAGTTCACATTTTCTGCAAACAGAGTAGCTACCCCTGCTTTTTTCTGGGTTTCTGTCACATGGAATATTGTTTTCCATCCTTTGACTTTTAGTCTATGGGTTTCCTTTTGAGTCAGATGTGTTTCTTGTGTACAGCATATTGTTGGATACTGTTTCTTGATCCATCCTGTCAACCTATTTCTTTTAATTGGTAAATTGAGGCCATTTACATTGATGGATATAACTAATATGTACTGACTTAACTTTGTCATGTTATTTTCTTGCTTTTCCCCCTTGTTTAATTGTTTGCCCTGCCTGGTGGTTTCTTTCTGTTGTTGTTATGAGAATTGTAGTCATATTTGTCTCTCTCTAGTATGTCTTTCAGTATTCATTTTAAGGTTGGTTTGGTGGACATGAATTTCTTCAGTCGTTCTTTGTCATAGAAGTATCTTATTTCTCCATCAATTTTGAAAGAAAGTTTTGCAGGGTACATCAATCTGGATTGAAAGTTGTTTTCTGTCAGTGCTGGAAATACTTCACTCCAAGCTTATCTTGATTGAGGGTTTGTGCTGAGAAGTCTGCTGTGATTCTAATGGGCTTTCCTTGATAGGTGAGTTGTGTCTTTTCTCTAACAGCTTTTAGTGTTCTATTTTTATACTGAATTTCTGGGATCTTAATTATTATATGGGTATAGATTTATTTTGGTTATGATGTTTGGATTCTATATGCCTCACTTATCTGTATATTTGATTCTTTTCCCATATTTGGGTAATTTTCCACTATTACTTCTGCAAATAGTTTTTTTTTATGTCATTTGCATTGACTCCTCCATTTTCATTGATGCTTATCAGTCTTATATTGCTTCTCTTTGCATCACCTTGAAGCTGTTGACTTGTTATTTTATGCTTCCTTGTTATTTTTAAAAGTTTATTTATTTCATGATCACTAGCTGTGATCCTGTCTTTGAGGTCCTAAAGTCTATCCTCAGCTTCATTCAAATGGTTTTGTCAGCTTTCAATGGAATTTTTTATTTCCTGGATATCTCTTTGAATTTGTTTCATGCATTCTATTTCTTTCCTATATTGTTCATTCAAGGTTTCCATCATTTCCCCATGCTCCTGTGCTTTTTTATTTATGTCTTCTCTAGCTATGTTGAGTAACTCCTTTAGTAAAGTTGTCATTTCTTCCTTTACCTGAGAGATTATTTCTAATCTGATTTCCTCTATAACCTCATGGGTTTTTTTCTTTATTTCACTTTCTATCTTTTCAGAAATTTCAGGTGTATGGTTTCTAATGTCCTGTATTTCAGTGTTTCCTGTACTTGTTCCTGATGGACTGGATGTTTGAGATTGCATTTTGCTTTATCATTGTCATTTTCACCTCTTGCGTTAGTATTCTATCCTTTTCAATCCCACTAGTCTCAACTGACTGTCGTTTGTGTCTTAGGGTCCTACCGTATAGCCGATGTTTGTCCAATTGCTGGGTTCCACAGTGAAGGAGGTGGCCAGTTACCTGAGTTCCTCCTGCAGGGCCTGTTGGGTGAGTCCTATATTCTTCCTAGGTTGACTAGCCGAGGAGTACTGATGTAAGTCAACCCTTAGTTCCTGTTGTTACTGAAGCTTTGGGTTGTTCCAAGCCACCAGATCTACCTGGCTATTGTGTGCACCTCATCTGGAACCCTACTGTGTCCCTGGGTGTCTTCCAGGCCCTTTCAAGTTCCTGCAGGTTGGCGGAGGCCATCGTTGCTCTCCTCAACTCACCCAGTGTTGTCTATATGGAAGAATAACTCATTCACACTCTTTCCAGGCTTGCCAAAGTCCAACAGCTGGAGGGGAGGGTTCACTGCTGCTTCTGTTTACCCACTGATGGTGAAACTCACCTCACTATTGCAGTTCTGCTGAGGTCCTCTGTGTGGGTGAGGGGTGACTGAGGCTCCCACCAGCCCACCAGAGTTCTGCAGGTGGTGGAAGGTGTCATTGATGGTCTGTGGGCTGTTGAAGTCTCTGGGGTGAGGGGGAGTGGTGACCGATGATCCCACCAGTCCCTGATATCCTGGGGTGGAGGAAGAATGGTGACTGATGATCCTGTTGGCCCTTCAGGTCTCTGGGGGTGAAGAAGGAGTGGCCCATAAATCAATTTAAATGCCGATTTTCCATTTACAGGATTGCTTCTGTTCTACAAAAACCTTCCTCCTCCTTCTTTTGTAATTTGGTATCTAGTGATGGAGAAGAATCATTGTTCATAGGGAGAGGGCTTCTTGGTCTAAGTGCTGTTCTTTCTTCCAGTTCTTTCTGATCACTGGTTCATCTCTGGCCTCTGAATTTTGGTCTTTACTTCATTCACACTGAAGTGATTGTGGCTACTTTTATTTGTGCTCTGCACTGTCTGTATGCCCCATACTAGCTGCAAATGTGAGTGTACCTTACCTCAGTTCTTGGAAATATAGTTTCTGAATCTTACTTAAGTCTTTCCCCATCTCTTAATGTAGCCCTGACTCCTTGCCTCAATGTAAGGGTTCCCTCTCCAGGTTTGTCTGTATGCACATCACTATCATTTTCAGTTTGTATTTTGAAGCAGAGTCTCATTGTGTAGTTCAAGCTGGTTTTGCCCTCACTTGCCCAGACTGGCCTCATACTTGCAGTGGTCCTTTTGCCTCAGCCTCTTGAGTGCTGGGATTACAGGCATGTGCCACTACACCTTGTTAGCCATTTCTAGTCAAATGTAGCTGCCTCATTGGCTGGCCCAGAGTTACCCTGAAAGGTGGTCACCTCCTGAGAGACTAAATGGGAAGTAGGACACACATTTCTCTACCTCCTCTGAGGTCTTTGGTGATTTTATATTCTTAAAGGCCTCCTTCATTTTAGTCTCACAGCAAGGCCCCTAGCATTGGGGATGCTAGGTCTGGAGAGAGTTTGGAACAGTCTTCAGCCTCATGCCCATCCTTAAATCCTTTTTCCTTTTTTTGCCGATAGAATTTCTTCTCTTGTTATTGGTAAATGGGTAGGTAGATCAGTAGGGGCCACTCTACCCTCCTTCTTTGCTTCATAACAGACCTTCATCGTTGTTATGCACTTATCTTCCCATCCCCTGGAGAATAAAGGTGGCCAGCTCTTCTGGTTTTCCTGGGACTGTCCTACTTTAGAACTGAAATTGCTGCATTCCAGGAAACTAATGTGTCCTAGGACAACTGGGAAGATTGACCATCCTCCTTGTGCTAAATTAACTTCACAGCTAAGCATTAGTGGCCAAATGTTTTATGGGAAGAAAAAACATTATTGAGAAAGAAATCACATGAGAAAGTACACAAGTATAAAATATTTTTTCTTCACTATAGAATTAATAATGAAGTTTGTTTGTTTTATATCTAGCCACTAATTTATTGAAAAGGAACTAGTATCTCTGTGGAATGAGAAACCAGCTAGAAACTGACTTGATGAAAGTAAGGTGACTGCCATGTTTGTGAAAATTTTCGTTGCAATTTCCAGTCCAGACAGGTAATTGAGTGCAACATTTTGAGCAACTTGAGTTACTTAAGAAAATATTTGACTCTGAAACAGCTTTTAAACTGAATCTTAAAATAACTCACAAACATAGACAAATAAATTTATATTTTTGCTGTGGTGAATTAAACAATATACATTAAGCTTCTATTATAATAATGTTTGAAACAGAATTTTTCAAATGCGGGAAGACATGAAAACTGTCATTGGATTCTGAAAGCTGTGCTTTATTTTGGCTAGTCCAAGACGTTCCAGGTCACATGTCCTCAGTGCAGGCAGCATCATTCTTCATGTTGAAAAGGGCAGTAGCCTGATGGACCAGCTTAGGGACCGACAGAGAAGCAAACAGCATAGATCAGCACCTCAGGTCATCCAAATCCAGCAATGACTCAGGCAATAGCCAACTTCCAAGTTTCTCATAGATATTAGCTGTGCTCCATCAGGTGGGTAAGGATGCTGCCCTGGTGGGAGGATGTGAATATTGAGAAGAATGACTGAGGAGGTAGACATGGGTCAATATCAAGAAGGCTGGAAACAATTACCAGCATCAAGGAGAGATTAACTTCCTCAAGAGAAATTTGATGCTGCTATGGTCATATGGGGCAGAAAAATAGTGACCAGGAGACCATCTGGGAATCCAGGGATCTTCTGGTGGATGTTGACACTTGGTGTGATCAGAGGGTGTAAAGACTTAGGCTGCTGTGTAGTCAGCTTTCCATCATTGTGACAAAGTACCTGGGATAATTAACTTATAAAGAGAACAGGTATATTTTGGCTCATGGTTTTGGAGGTTCCAGTCCATAGTTGGTTGGACCTGCTGCTTTTGGGCCCATAATGAGGTGGCGTATTATGGCAGGGAGTGTGGTTGAGTGAAGCCACTTACCTCATAGTCTGAAAGCCAAACAGAGAAAAGGGAGAGTTATGTTCCACAATCAACTACAAGGGCACACTCCCAATTACCTGAAGATTTTCCCTCAACTCTTGAAGTTTCTAAACTTTCCAGCAGTACCATTAGTAGTGCTTTACTATATTGGTACTACCAGTGGTACCATGAAGAAATATAATCCTGAGTCAAGATTCATTTAGGTATTCAGTTTCAATAGATATTCATCACCTGTATAATTTGCCTTTGTATTCAGTTTTAATAAATAGTCATTACCTCCATGATTTGTCTGTTAGATGCTGAAAAGACATTGGTGAAAAATACTAGAACAACCTGAAAAAGACTTTTTTTGAAAATGAAGTCAGACAAGTTCCCCAAGTTCCTCCTTCTGGTAGAGGAGAGTCAGGGAGCCTGACAGAGCACATTGGAGGAGAACTCAGTTAATCTAACCTGGGGTACCATGCAGGGCTTTCACCTAGTATAACCTTCTCATTTTACACTGGGAGAGCAGAAAGATTAAGCAGCTTATTTATCTCATTTCTTGTCACATAGAACATCATGGTGTAGGTCTTCTGTTGAAAGAATATTATCATCTGAAGGATCTTAGGTTCTTAGGCAAAGCTTGGAAATCTTCAGGTGGCACTAGTGGCTTCACCTCCTCCCTCCACCTGGACAGTCTTGTTTCCTCTCAAGCAGAGGCAGGCAATTCCCATGGGGGTCTTGTGTAAACTCAGATTAGAATTTCTTTTTGTATCTGTTTTCTGACTTGCCCATATAAATTGGTGGAGCTTCAGGGTGAGAGGTGACCCCCCCTAGAGTACAATGCACAATACAACTTGGTTTCCACATACCTCTGTGTGCTGATAACAGCATGGAGACCACACACCTCATCTTGTACACTTTCTTCTTGTAAATTTCCCTCATACAATCAGCTTCCTGCCTGCCCTGCTGTTGTGGTGTTTTCTTTCATCTCTGATGCTACAGTTCCACTTGTGTCTTCTGTACATTCAAGGCACTGGTAAATATTCAAAATAAACCTCTGAATGGGAAAGCAAGCAAATCAGTACAAATCCAGGATTTCCATATAGAACGGGAAGCAGTGGGTCTGACATTACTACCATATGGTTGCCTCTATTAAGAAATTAACCTATGGAGCATTGTGCTAAGTGTTCTGGTCATGTTAGGTGAGAAGATTAAGTAAAAAATGTAATACTTATTCTCTCAAAGTGCAAAAGGTGTTTAGTGGAACAACCACACGATACTGGAGGTGGAAGCCCTAGGATTAAATATCAGTTCGGCCACTCTTGAGTGTGAGTCATTCAACTGCTTAACATCTTTAAAAATTGGATAAGACTAAAACATGTTAAAGTATTTGTCATAATGAAATAACAATTCAACCAACCAACAAACAAACATGTTGGCATAACACAGGGCCTGCAAAAGAATTAGTGCTTTGTAAATCTTTACCGAATACGTCTACTAACACAGATGCATTAATGGTAAGGAATCACAAAGAGCACACAAAATAGCATATAATCAAGTGCTAAATTGTGTGGAACACAATGGAGGAAGTCATGAAGGCTTATTCACAAGTGGGCTTGATGAAAAATTAGCTGTCATCTTGGGGTAATGAATTTCACATGGATTCAGTCACGGGAAGCAGCCATTTGGGGCTGAATCCATACTTTTAGTTTTACATCAGATAAAAAGTATTTACACTGGTTCTCACTTAAAAATATAGGCAAAACAGAAATGTCTAAAATGAAATTGAGCATAAAAGTCATTTCAAGAGATAAATCCTATTAATATGTAAAACATATGTACATATTCTATATATTGCCTGCTTTTTTTTTTTAAATCTCGCTTGCTTTTATCTACATCGTGGTTAAAAAACTCTTACTGCTTTCTAAATTATTGGAAAACTGAAATTTTACTAGATATAAAATGTAGTATTTCATTCATGAATGTACTATACTGTATTAGTTATTCTCTGGTTTTGTTAGAAATGTTTCTTCTTTTTATTTACTGTTAACATCTCTATGATTCAGTTTTTGTCAGTATTTGAGATAATTTGTTTGAAACAGTATCATAGAAGAGGAATTGAACTACCAGTTCAGTGTACAAACATTCTAAGGTTTGTTATATGAATTGTCGTATTACTTTCCAGAAAATTTGTATCAGTGCACGTCTGGCACAGTTGATGAGGAGGCCCACGTCATCGCACCTTCACCCAGAATCATAGTTATTATTCTTAAATTGGTGATTTGATAAATGAAAGTATTTAAAATATATTTAAAAATATATACTTCCTTTTTTCAGAATGAGGTTCAACTACTTTTTTCTTAGTGTTTCTTTGCCTCTGTCTTGGTCCCTTTTTTGTTGCTGGGTCATAGCACCTGACACCTGTAATTTAGGGGAGGAGAGCTTCGTTTTGGCTCACGTTTTTAGTTCATTATTTGCTGGCTCTAATGTAGCACTGCAAGGCAGAGGGGCAGAGTGGAGAAAGACTGCTGGCCTTTTGGTTGTCAGGAAGCAGAGAAGGAAGGGAGGGGCTGTGCAGGGAGATACACCCTTCTGGGTCATGCCGTGGTGAGCCAGGTCTTCCAGCCAGGTGCTGCTTCCCAGCAGCCAGCCAGCTGCACCAGCCGCCCAGACAATTCTGTGATAATACTTTCATTGTTTTGCAACTCCCACCACCGTTCACATTCATGTTCTTTCTGTCTGATAAACTCAGACTCTATCACCATTAAACAACTCATTTTTCCCTCCCTGAGTTCCTGACAATGACCAATTTACTGTTTGTCTCTGATTTTTGACTACTCTAAGTACCTCCTATAAGTGGACTCATAGAATATTTGTTGTTTTATGACTGGCTTATGTCAGTTTAACATAATGTCTTCTCGTTTTACCCATGCTATAGCATTTGTCAGAGTTCATTTGTGTGTAGGTACAACATTTTGCTTATCCATTCATCTCTCCATGAGTATTTGGGTTGCTTCCCTATTTTACTTTTTGTGAATAATACTGCTGTGAATATGGGTGCATAAATATCTCTTTAAGACCCTGTTTTCAATACTTTTAGATATACACCAGAAGTAGAATTGTTAGATAGTGTGGTAATTCTATTTTTAACTTGTAGGGATATCATTCTGTTGTTTTTCACAGTGGCTATATTATTTCATATTCACACTAACAGTGTTCAGAAGTTTCTCTTTCTCCGTGTCATCATCAATACTTGTTATTTTGTGTTTTTTGATAGTAGCTATTCTAGTGGTCATAAGGTGGTACCTCAGAGTTTTGATTTATATTTTTCCAATGATTACTTATATGCAGAAGAGAGATAATTGAGTAAAAAGGAATTTTGATTTTTAGTTTTTAAGGAATCTCCACACTGATTTCCATAGTGGTTGTATTAGGTTACATTCCCACCAACTATGTGGAAGAAATCCTTGTCAGTATTTGGTGTTATTAGATTTTTTTTGATGATAGTCATTCTTTCTGGGGTGACATGGCATATTAGTGTAGTTTCAATTTGCATTTTTCTGATGGCCAATCATGATGAGCATTTTTTCACATAGTTATTGGCAATTTATACCTTATCTTTTGATAAGTATCTATTCAGTTTGGCTGCCCTTTTTTAATGGGTCTTTTTATTTTTGAGTTCTTAATATATTCTTGAAATTAGTCCTCTGTTTATGGAATATCTGACACATTTTTTTTTCCAATCTTGTAGATCATCTCTTCACTGTGTTGGTTGTTTCCTTTGCTGTGAGAAGATTTTTTAATTTAATATGGTTCCATTTGTTGATTCTCAGAATTATTTCTTATGCTATTGAGGTTCTGTTCAAAAAGTCCTTGCTTATCCGTATGTCTTCAAGATTTGTATCTATTTTATCTTCCAGTAGGTTGTTCCTGTTTTAACATTTAGATATTTAATCCATTTTGGTTTTATTTCAGTACATGGTGAGATTTTCATGGGTTCTGTTTTTTGGACCAGTCTGTGTCTTTTGTTTGGGGAGTTGATGCCATTTACACTAAGAATTATTACTGAAAGATACTGTCTTATTTCTGTCTTTGCATTGTTTTTCTGTGTTGATTCCTTTGTTTTCCTTTTGTTTAACTAATTCTGCTTGATGTACTCATTCCATCAGACTTGTTGGCATTCTTGGCTTCATTACTTCTGTGTAGGCTATCCTTGACGAGTTTTTGGTGTGCTGGTTTGGTGGTCATGAATTTCATAATGTGTTCTTTCTCGTGGAATGTCTTTATGTCTTCATCAATTTTAAAAGATAGTTTTGTAGTACATATTAGTTTAAATTGAAAGTTGTTTTCTTTCAGGCCATGAAGCACTTCACTCCAAGCTCTCTTGGGCTTTAAAGTGAGTTGAGAAGCTTGCCATAATCATATTGAGCTTACCCTTATAAGTAATTTGTTGCTTCTGTCAGACAACTTTGGACTTTGGAATTTTGACAATGATGTGCAATGGGGAAGTTCTTTGGGTGTGGCTATTTGGGGTTCTCTATTACTCACTTACCTGTATGTTAAATTCTTTCCCCATACTTGGAAATTCTCTGCTATAATTTCTGCAAACAGATTGTTATTACATGTATATGGTCCTCTGAGTTTTCTCTAACTCAAGTTAATCTTAGATTTGTCTTATTTGTGTCATCTAGTTGCTTGGGTCTATTTTTCTTGTTCTCTTGTTGTTTGTGAGGAATCTTTGAGTGTTTGGTCTTGTAGATCAGATGTATCTTTTAGAACTGATATTGTCCCTTTAAACCGGCCACTTCTGCTGTTCATATGTTCAATAGAATTCTTTATCTCCAAGATTTCTTTTTGGAACCTTTTCATGGACTCGAATTCTTTGGTAAATTTGTCACTCATGTTTTGAATAGTTTTGGTTAACTCTCTAATTCTTTATTTGACTGTTCTTTAAAGTCTCTAATCAATTTGTTTACTAATTCCTCTCTGGTTATGTCACCTTTGAGCTCACAGAGTTTCTTCTTTCCCTTTTGTTTATTTTGTACATTTCTTCCATTAGGTCCTTTATTTCCTCTCCATCATTTCTCATGCATCTGCTTTGAGGGAACTGGGAGTTTTTGGAGGCATTCTATTGCCATGTTTTCTTGTGTTTCGTGTGTGTGTATACATGCAGGTGCATGGTGCATTGAGGGTCAACTAGAATAGAAAGACTCTGTGGCTAATATAGAGATTCTTTTATTTAGTGCCTGCTTTCCAGTGATATGATCTAGGCTTTATTTGCTGAGAGATGTTGGCCGCCTCCATCTATTCAGTACCATGGTGTTCAACCTGGTCACTGTATTGTAAGGAAAGAATTCCTACTGGTTATAACAGTGTCAACAGACCCAAACATTGACCTGTCATGAATATTAAAATTTGTCTTGACAATTTCACCCTTTTACCAATGCTTCTGACAGACTATACTTGCATATGGACTGAAGGGAAATGGGAAGAAGAGGAAAGGGAAGAAAGAAAGTCAGTAAGAAAGGAGAGGGAGAAGAGAAATATCAATAGGCGAAAAGCAGACAGGTGGTCAGACTCTACTGGAATTATTTTTATTTAAGGAGTAAGGGGCTACTGTTGAGGGAGTTTGAGAGAATGTTCCCTGAGGCAGAATGAGGGATTCAGTGAGCGGCATGTAATCAGAGAGTGAGGGACACTGTGACAGTGTCAGAACTTGTTAATATGTTTGTAGTTAGTTTTGTTTAGATCCTCTAGGCAGAATTTTTTTGAGAGTTACCTGACATACCATAAGAAGTACTATTTAAATTAAAGCAGTGGTTAATTCTTATTCTCTTCTGCACTTATATAGGCACCATATATCTTTATTCATATCTATATCTACATCATCTATCTATCTATCTATCTATCTACCTATCATATGAAATGTGAAGAGGAAGATTGAGCAGATTAGGGAGTAAGAAAAAGAGAAGAAAAAAGGATGGGGGGAGTTTAAAAAAAATCTCCAAAGTGAGAGTAGAATAAAGAAATAACAATAACAACAAAAATAAAAATAAAGAATCAAGTACAACAAAACCCCAAACAAGAAAACAAGCAAGCAAGCAAGCAAGCAAGCAAGCAAAACACCCTCTTGCATTGGCCAAAGCATTTCCACAGCTCCCTTCATGCTGAAGTCTGAGTCTGACTGCAGGCCGGTCCCCCTGTTACAGGCAACTGAGTTAGTGAGAAATATTATAGGCAGTCAGACAGGGCTAGGCCCTCAAAGGAACCAGTACAGAGGACCAGATATCTTGTGACCTTGGAAGAGACACACACCTCTTGCTGTGGGCCAGATCTCAAGACAGAAGGCAAAACAAATGCAACCATACCCTAAGTATAAGCATTAGGGATTAGGTATGGAACACCTAATTCCTGGAAGCCAGGAATTACCATCCCAATCCCCTAAAGAAAGTCATTGATCCTTAAGAACGTTGGCTTACTACGTGACTCGCTACCCCATTTGTCCCTGATTTGGTCAATTTTACCTAAACAGTTAATCTTATTGGTTGACCACAGTTCTGTCCCACCTCAAGCCCATCTGCCTTGTGAGTTTCCAGTTTTCCCCACCAGGGTTCTACTCTATAAAAGTCACTAGAAAATACAGAGTCTTTGGCAACCCACTCAGGACCCCTTCTGTCTCTCTCTCAGACAGAAGCTTTCTTTCTCTCAATAAATATTTCTGTTCTTAACGTCCGTTGTTCCTAAAATTCATTCTTTGATTTTCGAGGACATGAACTCATGCCGGACATACAGTAGGTAGGGAGTTTCATTCCCCTGTATCATTTGGAGGTCTTCCACTGAGATCGTTCCCCTATATCACCCCTACCCTGTGATCAGCTGAATTTCTGCCTGGCCCAGGAGCTGTCAGCCAACCCAGGTGGCTCTCTGGCCCCCTCTTGGCTGCAGGCTGTGTTTTGGGGCTGGCTAATTTCTAGCCTCCTGCCCCAAGACTCAACCACTTTAGTTGATTTGGGGGGCGGGTAAGATGCTGTGTAGTTCGCTCAACACCCTGTTCTTCACTGACTTCTGCCACAAACCTCTCACTACTGATCCCTTCACTGCAGGGCAAACCCCTCAGTTATCTCCGTATTTTCCCTCCACTGGTTTTTGCCTAGTGCAGTGTGGGAAGCCCTGACCTGAGCGCGGCTCCGTCCTACTGCCTGTGGTCCCTTCACAGTCACTGGTTCAGGCTTCACGCTAATCTGCAGAATTTGGCACAGCCTCCAGCCTCGGCAGGGCCTTCTTTGGCTGGCACGGGCCTGAGGGTGACAAGTAAGGCACCAGGCCATCTCGGATCTCCCGGTGTTTGGGAGATCAGTAGGAGGTGGCTTGCCTGGGGCTGGCTCCGGCATCTCCTTCCTCTCCCTTGGGTCCTGGCTCCCTGCCAGGGAGTTCTGTGGCTCCTAGGGCTCTGGGCAAACACTGGCGCTCTGCGCGGGGAGGGGGCGTCGTTGCCATCATGGGTTGGTGACCATGCGCAGAGTATCACTTTGTCTCAGATTTCGCTGGTGTTTGGGAGAACGATGTTAAAGTGCCTCCTTTGGTCTGACCCTCCTGGAACTTTCTCCCCCGTGCCTCCTGGGAGTCTGTCCCTTGCTTCCCACCAGCAAGTTCTGTGCTGCCTGTGGGTCAGGGTCCTGTGCCTTCCGCCTAGGGAGGGGGGCTTCCCTTGCTGACTCCTAATGGTGGGTGGCGGGCAGGCTGCTGCAAGCACTGGCGCTCCCTGGTGTCTGGGAGATGACGGGATGGGATTTCCTGTTTGAGCACCGCTGGCTCTTTCTTTCTCACCTGTGTCTCACGGGTGCAGTCTGTATCTTCCTGGAGCCCTCGCTGCAGTGATCTCCATGCTGGGTTTTCTCTTGCAAGTGAGAGGGGGAGTATTTCTAAGGCCTATCCCAGAAATCTGGCCCCCGAAGCACTGGTTTCTTCTCTCATGATGTTAGGAGCATTCCCAATATGATATGTTCCTTGGGTAAAGGGTGTAAAGAGTGCCGCAGACCGGAAGTTACTCCACTTCTTTTCCTCCCTGTCTAGTGCGCATCTCCTGGAGGGTGAATCTCCGTGTCTGGGTATGTTTGCCTCCCCATCTCGGAATACCTGCATGTCCAGGGGCTCCCTCTAAACTTCCCTCTCAGACCTCCCTCTGTAGGCAGACATGATGGATCCCTTTATTTCGTCTCAGATTCCTTACTTTGATAAATCTTGAGTCCTGAAATACTTTTTCTGTTAACCAATAGCTGTGAATCAACTTGATGTTGGTATCTTCTTACTAATTTTTTTGAATATGTGGTGAGTTTTATCCATCTACATGATTTATATTTCACTTACAGACATTTACTCTCAGGGATTTTTATTCCTGGTATAAAAATGTCTAGAAGTCCATCGGATGTTTCTAATTTCTATTTTTATTTTAATTTTTAATTAAAACTTTTATTAATTAATTTATTTATATATAGTTTTTGAGTCAGGGTCTTGCCACATAGTTCAAGTTGGCCTTGAATTCACTATGTAGACCAGGTTGGCCTTGAACACAGTGATCAACCTCTGGCCCCCTGGGCTAATTCCCACTATTAATAACAATTCAATGAAAGCTGCTATGCTAGGATTATAGATATCAAGTCCTCTGTTTGTACTGGAAACTCCACTTGAAAAAGTTGAAGTCCATGTTTCACAATAGAACAGGATCAAGTACTCAAGTGTGGTGGGAAATGGAGGCAAGGTCCAGTGGAAATCTCAAGCCCCGAGTCTCCTTCTGACGCTTGTTTAAACTTCTTCACTACAGGAACTGGTGAGCAGACAGTGGTGGCAGGGATAACCTAGTCTCTGCGGGGGTACTGGCAGGGAAAGAACAGAGGGAAACTGGAAGTTCCTAGATAGAGGCATGTTCAGGGACAGGGAAAGATTTGAATTGTCAAGTTTAAAATGATTTTTGATAGTATATTGGGTGATACTATGTACCCCCAAGTCCTCATACACTTTTGATGGGGCTGAGTCTGGTGCTTCTAATTGATTTGTTGTCTTGCGCTGGGATTGGTGATATGAGTGCTGCACCCGCCCAGGGGTGGAGCTGAGATACAGTGTAAGGGAAGCGGGTCTTCCTCTTGCTCGCTTCCGCCTTCTCTCTCGTGCATGCTGTGTCACTCACTTGCCGGCGTGCCTTGCTGCTGGTGGTGGCAATGAGTGGCAGCACCGCTATGCCAGGCTGCCTTGGAGCCAACTGAGTATGGACTGAAATTCCTGAGAAATTGTAAGAAATAAACCTTTCCTTCCCTAATTTTGGGCATCAGGTATTTTGTCTCAGCAACGAGTGAAAAGTAACTAAGACAGCAAAAATGAAATCCAAAGAAAAGCTCTTATATAGACAGTTTGCAGAAGGGAGTGATCATGTTAGCAATACAGAGCTTACCCAGATTCTGGATTATAGGTATTCTTTGCCAACAAAGGCTTATGCAATGAGGGAGATGTTTTATAGTTTTGCTGTTCAATATGGAATCCACAAGGTCTTGTGGCTATGCATTGCTGAAGAGCTTGATTTTTAATTTTATTTAATTTATTAACTTTACACTGAAATGTAAATAGCCACAGGTGGCTAGTGGACACTGTATTGGAAAGTGCAGTGTCTATAGCAAGACAGAAGCTATGAGCTTGTTTTTAGACAGTGAAAATTTCTCCTATAGTTTGCAATAGACTGTCAGTCTCATTACTTGTTTTGGGAAGTTCAATCTTTTTTGCGTCTTTGAAGGTATTTTGGCAGAAAGTTGAAAATCACTTCATGGAGCAATGTGTAATTCCATTTTAGAGCACAAGTCTACCATCATTCCTATAGTTATTTATAATAATTTTGTATTTGTACATATTTGCAGTAAATATTGTTCATATTCCTTGTAGTTTTGATGTCAAATGTCTCCTGATGGCCTTGTGTATTAAAGGTATGGTCCCTTTGGTCTTGAGTGCCATTACTTGGAGGTGGCAGAAACTTTAAGGGTGGGGGGTCTAGTGGGAGGCCTACAAACAATGTCTCCATCCAATCATGGAATGGGACCTCTGAAATCATGAGCCAAAATAAATCTCTTCTCTTTCTAAATTAATTATCTCTAGTATTTTTTATAGTGATGGAAAGTTAACACATTAATCTTCCTTCTCTTACTTCTATTCCTCTTTTCCACCCTTCCTCTCTCGCTTTTCTTCCCTTCCCTTTTCTTACTTTTCCTTTCTTTTTTCCTTCTTGTTTGTAAACAGTGATAAGAATCCTTACACAAACTTTGGTAATCAACTTTTATTACTCATATTTCTATTTACCTCAGGCCCCTTTGGGAGTCAATTCATGTATAATCAACCTCCGCGTAAGAAGGTGAGTGTTGAGTTTTGGCAGGTAGGGAAGGGAATACATTAAGGAAGAAATACTTTTAAATGCTCATTCAGAGTTTATCTTCCTAAGTATTTTACTGTATTATTTTCCTTTAGGATACTTTAAACTGAAAGAAAAGTTGAGTTGTTATGTTTTTCCATGATAAAATTTTATTGTTTTTAGAAAAGCCACCTTAGAATGTATTCATCCCCTAATTTGTTGATTGATTAATTAAATAACCAATAAACATGGTGGACATTTCTTCTGCCTAAGACTTTGTACTAGTTATTTTGCAAGAGAGAGACATAGAGGGATAGATACACAGTCTGAAGAGTACTTTTCTTCTGATTATTAAGTTTTAAAAAATGTCCAAGAAAAATAACTATTAAATAACACAGAGTTATAGGTTAAGTACATTGGCTTTATGAAGAACACAATTACATGAAATTTGGACTATCCTGGAAAATCTGTGACTTATGGTGGTTATATGGAACAGTTCTTGTCCTACAGAAACTGACCTGTCAGACATTAAAATAAAAAATACACCAAAAAGTAGGTAGTTTACCCAAAGAGCAGCATTGAACTCTAGTATTAGTTAATTTTTTGATTGAAAATTGTTAGTTTTATGTTATTTTTGAGACTTGCTTTATAACAAATAAAAGCCTTAACTATTCTTTCATATTCTCATTTCCTATTAAAGCTCATTTGCTTCTTTGATGAAAGTAACATCTAGAAAAAGTTGTTCTGCACACATGTAGTGTCTGCTGTCTCAGGCACTGGACTTTGTGCTGGTCAGGGGAAGAGATGCCTTTCAGGTGGACAATACTGTAAAAGTGAATGGATTTACACTTCATGCACATGATTTCTGTTACAGAGAAGACAGTATGAATGAGAATGTGGAAAAGGGCTTGTTATCACAAAGGGGCTCATGTATTACCCTGAAATGTAGCTGGAAAATTTAGGTATTATACAAATCCTTAAAAGACTTTTATTTTATTATTTTGCGCTTTTGCCGCAGTAAGCCTTAGTATCAAAATGAGGCAATTTTATGTCCTGGGAAAGGAGTGAATGAAAGACCAGGAGATCTCAAAGTCAAACTGTCTGTCAGCCTACTCAGGAGGCCCAAGAGAGATTTTCACAGGTGAGGACCCAAGGTTAAAGAACACACGTGTGCAAGACATCAGCGACAACAGCAGGCAGCAGTGAGCAGAGCACAGCAGAAAAGCAAGAGAGCCACCTGTGTCTTTACTGTATAATTATTATACAGGTTGTCATCTCATGTTTGCATTCTTACACAGTGCTGTAATCAGCGCATGTGTGTTTACCTGTGCTAAGCCATGGTTACATTACTATCTCACTGTGTGCCTGTGCTAGAAAAGCAGGGTCACATCCTCAGGTGTCCTTAGACACTCCTGAGCTTTGAAGTCATCTGAGTGGTTCCCCACACCCTCCCACCACATCTCTCCAATCACCCTAGTATGAGCTATCAATTCTTGATTGTTTATAAAGGTTTGCTTTGACTGTAGCTTCCTCTGTCCTGTCAGTCAGTGGTGCTTGTAATGGTCTTGGGAAACTATTTGTATAAAATAAGTTTTTTTATTTTCCTAATACAAACTCATAATCTTCCTAACACAGATTTTATTGCCAATATTGATTTGTCAGTAGATGGAGTATCCCCCAGGAGTGTCCCAGTTGTAAGAAGGTGGGAGAGAAGCGGGGAGAAGAGTGCAGATCAAAGGCCTCAGAAAGAACGGAGTTGGGCATTATTCAGTACATGAACATCATCTAGTCTTGAAGAGTTGAGGTGTCCTGGATTTCTTTACTCTCCTTCATTCCTTATGATGGAGAAAGGAATGCAGATGACTGACTTTTGTCTACATAAAGAGTAGTACAATTCAAAAAGGATTAAGGTGAATAGGTTACGGTTAATATGTGCCAGTGCTGGTGAATGATAAAGTCAACAGTGGTACGGGAATGATGGTTTATACACTAAAGATTAAAAAAAGGTGTAAGGATGTGAGGGATTCTGGAAGATAAGATTTGGGTTCTCTTTTGGATCTCAGCATTGGTTCGATGGGTCTTGTCTAAGTAACATTAACTTTTCTTTCTGGCCATATGACAGGGGTTTTGGATATATCACTCCATTTTGTTCCTTTTATTTTTCCTTTTGACTTTAACTGGCCTCACGTAAAGTCCTCTCCTTTTCAATAGTGTTAGGATGTTCTTTCCTTGGCCTTGGTGACTGATTGAAGCACTCAGGGGTGGCCCATCCCTAGACTAATCAGTGACCTGTGGCTGCACACCAGTGACCAGTGAGTGTTCAGGTGGGGGAATCTTTCCAGAGATGGTAATTGCTAGGTGAGAAAAATAGGTTTGATTCCTGAGAGATTTGAGCTAATAAATCCACAGGGAACTTGCTGCTTGATGAAGGTCATCAAAGCTGAAATGTGTAGTAGTCATGCTTGGTGTGGTTGTTTGAAACCATAAGTGTTGGGGACCACAAATTATAAATCAGCCTAGAATCTGTCTGAGGCCCTTCTTGTTCTGCCCTGTCCTTTGAGCCAGATTGGAATGCAGGAACCCCCTGCTCTTTTCTGGTCACAGCTGAAAGCCCTAGTGGTAGTGACTGCTGTGGTGCTCAGAGGGCAAGATAAGACCTGCTGAGGACAGTGCACCTGGGGAAACTGTGGCTTCCTTATTGCCCCCGTCTGTCCTTGCAAGAATGCTTTTTTCTTCTTACTAACCCACCATGGTCGCCATTACTCTTCCCGGAAACACCCATTGCCCTCCAACCACTGTCCCTGACACGGATGTAATGAGTATGCACCAAGGTTCTGGCTGCCTCCTGGCCTTTTGTCCCAGATCCCTGTGCACTGCTGCTTGTCTCTTGCTCTTCTCACTTGGCAGGAGATTGGAATCCAAAGCACAGGTCTCCAGTAGAAGAACCTAATCTGGATTAAGCAGTAAAAACACACCATAAAGACATAATAAAAATTTAAGGTCGTCATAAGCTAATTATTCAGATTTGATCATTAGTAATGTATACATGAATCAAAACATCAAATGTTCCTTGTAAGTATGTACCATCAGTGTCTATTAATAATAGTGATAAAAGAAAGTAGTAAAATGTTATTGGCTTCTTATCCTCTGATTCTTGAATTGGTCAGTGAAATTGTTGGCTTATTTTTTTCATTGATGAGTATTTTACTAGAGTACTATTTCTTATTTTAAATCCCAAAACCTCTCTATATTCTTAAAATGTACTATCTTGTTTACATGGGTTGTATCTATCAGTGTTTATTAAAGTTAAATTTATGGCTAAACAACATTTTCTTACTAATTTGCTTAAAAATAATTAAAGCCATTATGTTAAATAATATTTTCATTAAGTAATTAAGCATACTTTCCAGAGCAAAAGTGAGTAGGGTAGAATTGTTTGGTGTTTTGAAAATCTTTTAAATGTCTGAATTAGAAGACAGCTAGATTTGCATATATATACACATATAAATGCATATTTATTGAATCTGTTGCCATATATTCTTTTGATTGATGTCTATGAAGGAAATTCAAGCCCAAATGGAAGGTAGGAAATAAAAGAAAATTTTGGATAGACTTGGGATAATTGTTGCTATTTTTCTTTCATGTTATACCAAAATTTGACAATGTCATTTATTAAAGATTACTTGCAAAACAGGTTCTAATACTATATTGGTTAACTTTATATGAAAATTCATTAGTTTATATTATACTATGGATATTTCTTTTACCTATTTATAAATTTGTAACATTATATCTTGGTCATTTGGAAAACATTGGTATGCCAGTATGCAGATTTTCAAAATGTTGATATATTTTACTCTAAATATGAAAAGCCACACTTATTAATACCAGTATTGATCTTATAATACAAATATTTAAATATTAGAAAAAAGCTAAATTCATTGTGGTGAATATATATTTTGCATAATACTAAATTTTTAATAGAAAACTCACATTTTATCATTAACAAAACTGTCAGTTTTCTTCCAGGGGACAGATGTGTATATTTTTTCTCCTTTTTGAGAAAAGATTTCATAAAATACCCAAGTCTAAATAGTCTTTGTCTGTCAGTCATTTTTTTTTTTTTTCCAGTAAAAACCGGTGTTCAGGGAAGCAGTAGCTAACTCAGGTTGCAACCCGATTGCACAATGCCTTTCCCCCAAGACAGCCACGTGCTTAGCGATGCAGCCCAAGGGTTCTATGTGCACTTCCCAGTTTGGCACACAGAGTATTAAAGAGAGTGCTCAAGGGTAGAGATTTAATGAGATTAAAAGTACTGTTTCATCAAGGGCATTCCAAAGTAAAATTGGAAGTTGTGTTCTTTATAAATTTTTGTTGGTAAAGAACACAATGACACTGGAACAATTTCTGCCACTCACTGCCTTGATTTTGTAAGGCATTGGGCAGTTTCAGCCAAGCAGGTTTTTGTACCCTCAAGGCAGGTATTAGCACAATGAAAAAGGAAAAATTCTACTTCAGTATTATTATAAGAAAAATTTTGGCTTGTGGACCTCATGAGAGGGATTTTAGAAATATCTCAGTTCCTTGGGAATCTTGGGGGGGCTTTGTAGGCCAAACGTTGTGAGCCACTATGCAATAGGGAAAGAGAAAGAGAGAGAGTGAGGTTACAGCACACAAGCTTTTTAAAGTTTTTCTTTCTTTGTCTTTCCTGTGGTACTGGGAATGAAATCCAGCACTGAGCTAAATCCCCAACCTCTTTCAATTTTTTATTTTGGGACAGGGTCTTGCTATGTGTGTAAGTTGCCCAGGCTGGGTTTGAGCTTGCAATCCTTCTGCCACAGCCCGCAGAGAAGCTGGGTTTACAAGCATGTGTCACCACACCCGGCGCTTGCCTCATTCTAATAGCCCATCGTTCCAGCCTGCATATTTTAAGCTTTTGCATCTGCATTACATGTTCAGTTACTAGAGATTGGATGACACAAGTGAAGGGATGGGAAGATGGACACTAATTTTTACAAAAACACATTAATGGACTGACTTCCTTAAGGATTCTGTGTTTTGATTTCCCTAAACTCTATTGTATAATTTTAAATCAATATTATGTCAGGTGCTTTGCAGCTAGAGAATGTGATACCATAAACTTCAGAGAAAGGTCAGCTTGCACTAGAAAAAGAAAATTGGGCTCAAACATAAATAGTTCAGATTCATGCAGTTTATGCTTTGGAGTTTGGGGAGAAAAGAGCTAGAGCTAGGTGTAGAATTGTAGAAAATGTAATTTTGTGTTATAGAGGTCTTAGTAGGAAAAGAAAATGATTAGAATAAGTAGGTAAATTATCACAGTGAAGCCAAGGAAAAAGTTCTCCAACATCTAAGAGGTCTTAATAAAAAGCATAAAAAATTGGATGGGTAGTTAAGATTTGGAGGGAAAGGAAGATTAAGTTGATTTCATCATTAGCGCACCCTAATTAAATTCACAATGCTTGCCAAAAAGAAAACTTCTGTTTGTTTATTTATTTTGGTGCTGGAGATTGAGCTTAGGGTCTCATGAATGCTAAGCTTGCATTGTTCTACTGAGCTACAGCCTTTATTCAATAACACATTACGAGAAAATGAAAGTTCAAGAGTACATTGATTTCCACAAATATGTGGGGGATATTGATATCCCAGTCTAAAGAATGACTTATTTTAATGTACATGACTGAATCTGGACCACAAAAATAATCAATTTTTTTTAGAAAGGATCTTTGAAGTGACATCTATCCCATTAAAACAACAAAACTTATTTATAGAACATCCCCAAAACATAAAATGTGATATTCATTCAAAGTTATTTCTACCCTTTCTCTGAATATAGAAAGTAGTTTTGGGGAAGTCTTTTTCATAATGATGTTTTATGAGAACACTGTGACCTATTTGTACATTTTTCTCAATTATAAAGCATAATTTTCCAATATTTTTGCCTCTATAGCTATGTAAAGTTCCTTTATTTTTCCTTTCCAAAAGAACTGTTACAATACATACTACAGTAGCCTAAGGTTTTCTCACACTAATTGAGATAATGACACACAGTATAGTCATTAAAAGGGATGATGTAGAATATACTGTTAGGCTGGCAAATGAAAAATAAAGCTGTATATTTTCCAATTAAAATTATATTCACATATAAATGTCAATAATGATAATAAGGATTATCTCTGAGATTTGGCAAAAGTAGTGGTAGTAGGATGTGATTACAGAGAGCTTTCATTTGTTTACTCTTTTATTTATATGATGTTTGATTTCTTATAGGAAGTGTGCATTCCCTTAAAATTCAGGAAAACACACGTTCAAATGAAAAATAAAAATAACATTATGCTTTGCTTCTAGTAAAATATTTGGAAAGCCAAAATCTATACAGATGGAAGTAATCCTCATCAGATTAGGAAGTTAAAACATATAAAGAAGAACTAGAATTCAAAGTTATAGAATTTTTTATTAGTATTCCAGAAATGTATTTGGCATCAAAAACCATTTCTAATTATAAAACTATAAACAACCTTATACCACCATGGTATGGTGCCAAGGACAAATTCTACTCAAAGATTATGTGTCGTCCTTATAAAGGATTAGAGATGTAAAGTAAAGATAGAAAAGGCAAATGCTGAGAGGCTTTGATTTATCTTATGGTAAAGAGAAACCCAGTGCGAATTAATTCAGTTTGGGGGGATACTACCCACCTCTATAAGTAGACAGAAGCATGTAATTTCTGAGAATCTATACTTTGTCTTGTATGCAATGTCATCCACACTGACACAGTCAATATGGCAGATAGGAGACAGACAGAGGCAATATGTGGTCTAAAAAGGCTTCGTTTGTACAGAACGAAGAGAAGAAAGGGTTTCTAATAAAGTATCTTAGAAAGGAGTCTTACAGGAAAGTGTTCTGGCCTTCTCTCAAATTGAAGACAGGAGACTTTAACTGAAGAGGGCATTGGAAGACCGTAGGTACAGCCTGAGAGATTCCACTTTTTAGAGATGCAGATTGTCGGTTCTTTGCCCAAATGGTTGACAGGAAAAGAAAGTACTCACCTCTCAAGCTATTTCAATTATGACTAGGGTGATTGTTACGGTTTAGATCTAAAAGATCCTGCAAAAGTCTCATGTATTCAGAGGTTGGACTTTCAGAAGGTAATTGGGTCATGAGAACTATAACTTCATCAGTGAATGAATTCGTTGATAAGATCATAATTTGATGACATCATGGGGATGCGACAGTAATTTACAAGGTATGCCTAATTGAAGGAAGTTGGTCCAGGGGCAGAACCTTGGAGACTGTATCTTGTCCCAGATCCCTTTCTGTCTTGCTCTTTCTCTCTCTCTCTGCTTCCTGGATGCCATGAGGTGAAGAGCTTTCCTCTACCATGCCCTTCGCCATGATGTTTCTGTTTTGAAGACAAGCAACCATGAATGGAAACCTCTGAAACCATGAGCCAAAATAAATCTTTCTGTCTTTTAGTTGTTTATCAGGTGTTTGTCAGGAATTTGTACAGCAACAAAAAACTGACTAACAGAGTGAATATATAGTGCATTTTCCCCAGAACAGTTCCTGTTGGTCCTGTTTTCTCGGCTAAACTCTTAATAGTCCCCCCTTTTACTCTAAAAATTATCCCAAAAGGTAACTTCTGTGGTGTCTTATGACTAAACCGTAGAGGAAAATTTCATTATGAATATGACCAAATGTTGATCGATTGGCAAGATGGTCATTCCCAAACATGCTGACTTATCATCGTTTCTTACTGTGCCCAGGAAAGCAAAATACTCATGTTTGTAGCCTCCCTTGTAGCTAGGATGGGCCATGCTATGTAATTTTGGCTAAAGAGAATTTTCTGGATCACTTTATAAACACGTTGGTACTGAGTTTTCTTCCTGTTTGAATTTGATATCTGGAGTTGCAACAGTCTCCACAAAATTCTAAGTAAAATGTCATAGAAATCTCAAAGATCCCATGCTAGCAGTATCAAGCTTCAGATCTTGCAGCTAGCTGAGAACATATTACAATTCTTTTCATTTAATTTTCTTTTAGGTCTTAAAAAACTAAAATTATTCTCAGTTCACACAATAAAATGCATTATGTTCTTTCTTTACTTCAAAAAATATCCGGTCAGTTGTCTTAGGCTTGAGTATCAAACTATTTTTTTGGAATGCAACTTATTGCCCTTTGGTAACATTAAATAATTCCTTTTAGTATCTCCATTCATTAGCACTGGATAAAAAAAGCAAAACACAGAATGGTTGAAAGAGCAAAGAGGAGTAGAGTGAGAATGAGGGGAAATGGAGGAAGCAACAAGTTTATGTTCTTTAGGTAGTTCTAATTTTGGAGACATGACATTTGTTTTCTGAGAATTCTAAGGACCGTGCATTTGGCAAGGACTGTTCATTTTTCATCTTCCCCACTAATGTCTTAAGGGAGGAAAAGATAAATCTGAGTGTCATCAGGATACATATGGAGCTGAGGGTCACAGCTATTAATTAAGTCCTTTCTAAAGACTTACTTGGATGCTTCAGCATAGCAGAAGAAAGGAGACTAACCAATGATATTTTTATTTACTAAGAGTTTTAAAGACCCCAAATTATCTTGCATTAACAAGTGTATTAGTTAAATTTCTCATCACTGGGGCAAAATATCAGATACCTGCATCCTAAAACAGGATATGTTTATTTTGGATCAATGGTTTTAGTGGATTAAGTCCATGATTGGCATCCACCAAGGCAGGAGCAGCATGGTGGGTAGCCATGGTGAAAGAAAATTGCTTACCCAAGGGCAACTAGGAAGGTAGTGGTGGAGGGGAGAGAGGGAGAGGGAGAGGAAAAATAAGAGGGAGGGAGGGAGAGGGAGAGAGGGGGAGAGGAGGAGAGGAGGGAGGTAAGGAGGGAGAGATACTGTTATGGTTTAAAAACTGGTCAACGTAACACCAGCTGAATTAAATTGGCATGGTGCTGAGTATAGATGGTCTATCTGAAGAAAGTTACCAGCATAAATAGAGACATGGAGAAGAAGAGCGAGGCATTGTGGGTTCTCCTAAGTACAGCTGTTGGGAGCCACTGGTTCTCCTGGAGGAGCTAGTCATGCTGACTTTCCCAATGTGGGTTCGGCCATTAACATCGGAGGAGCTCAGCACCTCATCGCTGAGAGTGGCTGTGGTTCACTTCGGGGGAGCTCTGCTCCTCACATTGAGCATCGCTTCCTGGCTCTGGAGGGGAAGATGTGTTCTGGAGAAGGTTGTCATGCTGGGCTTCCTGACCTGTACTTGACTGTTATCGTCAGAGGAGCTTGGGACCTCATTGCCGCTGAAGATGGCTGTGGTGCTCTTCTGGGGGGCTCTGGTCCTTATTTTGAGCATGACTTCTTGGCTGCAGTGTAGAACCCTCAACCTACTGCACAGCTCCTTCACCCTGCTGGCATAGACTTTCTAGCTTCTACCGCTGACCTTTGGCCTTCCCACTGCAGATCCGTAAAATAGACTGGCATGAGTCCTTATCATGGACTCTTAGATTTCCAGCTGGATTTGTGGGAGGCACTGTCATGGGCCCTGGGTCTTCAGCTGGACTCATGCAGGACATTGCTGTTGGATCCAGGCCCTTGACTGAATATCCTGGGTCTTTGGTGTTGTGGACAGATTTTCCTGCACTTGCTTGTGTTTAACTCTGGGTGACCATCATAAAATAGTATTATAAAATCTGTGTCTTGTAGGCAGTTGTTCTCCCTGTAACCCCTGACTACAAAAGATAGATAGATAGAGAGAGAGAGAGAGAGAGAGAGAGAATTGTTTGAGGTCCTGCCTTCAATGACATATTTTGACCAGGCCCCACCTGTGAGCAAATGAGAATTTTTACTGAGCATTTTAGAGCCAAACCACAAGAGTGGTTTCAACTGGGTACATGATCGCCTTCTAGTTTTCTGATAATTACTACTTTAAGAGAATAGATTTTTTTTGGTGCCCCTGAGGAAACAGGATTCCAATCAGAGTAATCCCTGAAGCAATTTAAGTGCTGCAAACTAACCCCAAATAGAAATTCACTTGAACCTTGCCAGAAATAGGGAATCCATTTTCTTCTAGCTTAAAAGTAGAGAAAAGTAATTTGGGAAACATACAGTACTTTGAAAGGTTCTCCTTTGCCTTCCCAAGGTTCATATTTTCATTGAGCTGAACAGTGTGGCAATTTTTTAAAAATCTATTTTACTTTGCCCTACATTTTCCCAAACTGACCCCCCCACACCCAATTCCTTCTCTTAACCCACACTGAGAAACTGATAGGAATTATTCATGTTTCTGCTGAGTTGGTTCCTGCTCTCACAACATTACTTGACAAAATCAAGCCAGAAATATCCCAGAATTCATCTGTGAAAGTAAATATGAGCCTTTCAGTCCACATTTGGACAACTGAATTCTGGCCTCAGAAGTAGGTGGACCAGAAAAACAAATAGCATTGTATTTTCATCCGTCTTTTTTTTCAAACCTGAAAACTGGATGGACATTAACAGAGATGGTCCTGCATTTCTGGTGGGCAGAGTAATTTATATACACAGATTATTTCCTTAGAAAACAGAGACCAAGTCAACAGTAGCCTATTTTTTCATGAAAATGACTCTAAAGAAAAGATGTAAATATCTACAACTTTCCCAAATCTGGTCATGGAAGGTGCAGCTGATCTAGTCCAAAATTCCTCTCAACCTACATTCTACAAAGCTAAAATTTTAGGAACAGAATTGTCTAAGCTGATTTACAGACCAAAGCAGCACATTTCTGTTAGATTCTATTATTTTCTTGATTAAAACAGAATGAAATATTTACAATTTTGGATGTTCTCTCATAGTGGCAGAGTTACTCTGTGTACATCGTAGTTTGCTTGCCCATGAAGGTTAGGCGTGAAATTCACTTGGCAGCATGTGACCAAATATCAGAATGGAGCAGGCCAATCATGAGGATAAATTCACAAATTGTTCTAACAGCAGATCCAATAGAGATGAGGAAGTAAATTATTCAAGTATTACTCTAGCATAAAAGCAAACATTAGTTTTATTGAATTTGCAGATAAAAAGGTGATGTTCCACAAATCTTCCAGTTTCTACAGCTAACTTTTAATATTAGCTTCATATCTATAAAATCTCTGATCATTGGAAAGTAATTACTTTCTGTAGAGCAGATGGAGTTCTACTAACTTATCACAGGGACATCAATAAATAACAACACAGTCTCTCAATTTAAAAAACCTGATTTTTGAAGACTGCTGGGCACAGAGTCTGACTTTCATTGGTATTGGGGAACTCCAAGTACTTACTGGACCTTCAGGACATAGCAAAAGGAATCTTGGTTCAGGACTGCTTGCTGTGAGCCCAGCTGGTCCAGACGATATGTGGGCACTTTTGTGTGGTGCCTTGCTTGAGTGGGAGGGGCAGACTTAGTAGTTGACAGAACACTCACACTGGCTCCTTGACCTGTGGGAGAGAGATCTCATGGAAGGGAAGGCAAAGAGGCAGCCTCGGAATCTAATCCCTCCCCTCAACTCTCTATCCTTAACCCTAGTAGCAAATAAAAATAAATATCATGTCCTGTGGGGAAGATTAATACCACCCCTTAATATACTTAAAGAATATAGGGATGGTAATCCCTGTCAAATCCAGTGAAATTTAATTCACTTATACAATGATGACAAAAATCAGATGTTTCTGAATGATCAATTATTGAAAAAAATATCAAGTTGTAGCTTCTGTTCTGGATGAAATAGTTTTTGTTTGGGTAGATTAACACAGTCTATGGTAGGCACCATTTATCTAGCAAATATGTATTTTTTTCATTCCTATCAGAAAGGAGACTCAGAATCAGTTTTAATTCACATGTGTATTGGGTGATATACTATGTACCCCCAAGTCCTCATACACTTTTGATGGGGCTGAGTCTGGTGTAGGGATGGGCAATGTGAGTGCTGCACTGCCCAGGGGTGGAGCTGACATACAATGTAAATGAGGCGGGTCTTCCTCTTGCTTCTGTGTCTCTCTCTCCGGAGTGCACCTTGCTGCTTGTAGCCACCATGAATGGCTGCCCCGCCATGCCACACTGCCTTGGAGCCAACTAAGTATGGACTGAAATTCCCGAGAAACTGTAAGAAATAGACCTTTCCTTCCCTAATTTTGGGTGTCAGGTATTTTGTCTTGGCAACAAGTGAAAAGTAACTAAGACAGAATTTGGTACCAGAGGAGTGGTGTTGTTGCTGTGCCTATTCCTGACCATGTGGTTCAAGAGCCCTTGGGAATGGCTTACAGGGAAAGTTTAGAAAGGTTCGGAGATGTCGCCTACAGGTATAGAGGTAGAACGGCTTAGGTTGTTCTGTATGGGAGATTCTGGTCAGAGCCCAGGAGACCAGAAGGCTGATAGGAAGACTGCCGGTAAGGACCAGGCTCAGGAGGTTTCTGCTTGGAAGAAGGATGGCATTGGTTGTTGGACTCCACATGATGTGTGTGTTACAGCTTGGCAGGAAGTTTGTCTGCATTCTGCCCGTGCCCAGAGACTTTGCCTGAGACTGAGATTAAGGGCAAAGGACGAATTACTCTATGGAGAGAAATTCTGAGGCAGCCAAACATTGAAATGGTGGCCTGGCTTTTGTTGGGGGCTCTTAGCCAGATTTATGTTGCGAATAAAGAGCAAGGAGCCCGGCATGGTGATTTAAAACCTTGTGAGTTTGGCCAGGAAGCTGTGGACTATAAAGATGGAGCTGAGATCTTGATTGCTGAGAAGAAACAAAGGAATAAAAAGATGGCCTGGGGGCATCCTGGGAAGCAGTGGGCCTCCAGCCTTTGCAGCCCCAGGCCTTCAAAAGTGAAAGAGTTTGCTTGGAAGAAAAAGCCACATAGTGCCCTGTCCTGGAGTGGTGACAGAGGCCACATGAGGCTTTAAAAGGTTTGCAGCCTTGCCATGTCCCAGAATTGCAGCAGCCATGCCAGATTCCAGAATGGCGGCAGCATAGCGAAGCTGTTCCTCACAATCAGGTTCAGAGAGCTCAGCAATCCAGGCAGTCGACCCCTACAGCCAAGAGAGGTGAAAGCCTGGCTACTTCTCCAGCCTGCAGCAGACCTTGGCGGCATCCATGTGGCACTGGTTTTAAGTTCAAGCAAAGGCTAAGGCAGCTTCCACCTCGCCTGCAGAGAGGAATGTGTAAAGATGTAAGGGTGAAGCCAAGGAACATGGACCGTCCAAGGAAAGCTATAGAAGTTAAGACCCCTGAAAGTGCCGTGGGGGTGGAATCTCTCAAGCCTTTTGCAGCTTGCAACCAGATTGCTTCAGATTCTGAACAGAGAACTCCAGGACTTAATGTTTGCCCTGCTGGATTTTGAACTTGCTTTGTTTATAATGCTTTGTATTCCCCTGTTTGTAACTTTTGGAATGGTAATGTTTATCTTATGCCTTTAAATGTTGGAAGTGTTTAATTTGTTTTCATTTGTACAGGGGGTTACAGTTAAGAATTTGCCATAGATCTCGGAGGAGATTTGGGACTTGGACTTTTCAGCAATGCTGAAACTGTTAGGACTTTGGTAACTTTTGGAGATGGACTGTTTTCCTGGATGTCTCATAATAAAAATCATTATCTGGTCCCCTTCTCTGAATAGGTAGGATACATGGGTCAGGAAATCAAGGGGTAGAAGCAGGAATGGTCCCACTTCTCATCATCTCCAACTGATCACTTGGAAAATTTACATTTCCTCTGTAATTGTAGTCTCTGCAGGTCTCAGGGTCTTGGTTGGTAGAGGATGAATGCTACTAGTAAAACTCCATTAAACTTCGTACTTGTTGTTTGTTGTATTCCTTATGCTGTGTAAGGATAGGAGTCACCAGTCTGGCAGAGGGATCAGTTTTGCCAGTTATCAATGTACTGCTCCTCACCTCCCAATCCACCCTTCATTGCACTGCTTTGATGATAGTGTTGGACACCGAACATTTCTCCTGCGCCTGCCAGCATGCTGAAAAGAGACTGTAGGAGGAAGGGACTTCTTTTTCTGGTTTCCATGTCTGTTCTCTTTGTCTTGCTAGGACCACGTGTCTAGTGACACTCATTTCCATGTAAGTGCAGCAGCATGAGTGGTACCCTGGTGAGTTTTGTGTGTGCCTGGTCTGAAGTTATCACCATAGGCAACCTATGAGAAAGTCCCCCTTATTCCCTGGCTGGCCTCCCTTTGGATCCAACTTCAGCTTCTCACTGGCTACCTCCCAGCAAGGGTTCTTGCTACCCCTAAGAAGGGTTTCTGGCTTGCCAGGCTCGGCCTGGAGCACTGCAGAGAACTACTCTGCCCTGTCCAGCAGTTAAGGACCACACACACTCCAATGCCATCTCATCAGTGCTTTGGGTGGTAGGGGGTGCATTACTGTTCCGATTTTCTCATCCAGGATTAAAGCACTCCAGTTGGAGTCTTTTTTGAGGCAGGGGTAATAACCAAACTTAGTGAAACCCATTTTCATTACTACAGTAAATGATTGATCTTACACCTGATCCTAGCTAACTTGTCATTTTCAGTATCTAAGTTATTTTGGATCTTGTCTTTTTTGTGCTGTACCTGGCAAGGCTCACCTTACTGTTCAACCAAGTAGCCAGGTTTCCTATTTGAAATGACCAGGATAAGTTCATGTTCACTTCCTGCTTGGAGTCATTTCCCACTCTGGGTGGGACATCGCTTTGATAGTAGCTCTCAAGTTTGCATGCAGTCAGTTGATATTTTAACAGTGTTCCAGATAACATTTTTATTATGGTATTAGAGATGAAGCCAGGACCTTCCTACTGAGTCCCATCTTCATCTCTTTTAAATTTTATTTATTTTATTTTTTATTTAAGAGGCGACTCGTTAGGTTGCCCAGTCTGTGTTGAATTTATGATCTTCTTGCCTTAGCCTCCACTGTACTAGTTTTACTGGCATGTGCCATCATGCCTGGCTCAGTTACCAGTATATTATCCTGAATAACTCATACACTGAAGTTCTTAAAGCAGCAAGAAGAAAGCAAGAGGCTGAAAAGAACTATGATCTTCATGAAAGAACAGAGAAACTTCATGAATTTTGTAACATCCCTGTGAACATCACTACCAAATAGAGAGAAAGCAAACAGTACCATGTCATCTGCCATCCCTGCACCTGAAGACTCTCTTTAATCCCTTATGCCAAATGAAATAATACCCGCATCTGGGCATGAGTAGACATGCTTAAGAAAATCAGGAGTTGATATGACTCTGGCCTACAGGCAGAAACAGTGACTGCTGGAGAACAATATTCCTGAAATTTTAAAATGAATAAAACCTGCACACGGCAGCAATTCCAAGAGTGAATCTAATTTCACATTTCAAATGAATTGACTTTTAAATCAATAATTTGGATTTATTAACCAGGAAGCTCACTCACTGCCTTTTCCATAGACACACACACACACACACACACACACACACACACACACACACCTCATTGATATCACATCGTATTTGATTACTTGGACTATACTGGAATTGTTTTCAATTTTTTTAGGTTTGGATTTTTAGCCAAAGGAAGAATTTGGGTTTAATATGGCAAAGTGAGGAAGAAAAACATTGCTGGTCTTTGGTACAAAGAGGTGGTGTACAAAGGGGACTAGTTTTGTACCATTGTTGTGGAAACTGGGTACTGAACTGGAAGGAAGATGCCTTGTACTAAGGAGTTGGAAGGCAAACTGTTACATCAGTGGGCCAGCAGGAAGACTAGCTCCCAATCACCAGCCCCAAGTCAGCTCTGGGTATAGTTTATATAGAATTTACAAGCAGAAAGTACAAAAGCTGATAGCAGGTTATTATGTAATTGGTTACATGAATCAAGTCATATGTTGTCAGGCAGATTTGTTTTAGGCAGGTCTGTTTAAAATGAATTGTTTATCTAAAGGCCGGAAAATTCTGGGAGCGGGTATTGAAAGCAGTGGAGATAGTTAAATGTGTCCTTGAGTGGGCCAGTCTATCCTAGGGAGAAAATCCTTGAACCACATTGAAAAAACAGGGCACATTTTTAGGTGGGAAAACACAGATGTTGTAGTCAGGTTGACCTGGCAGGTTATCTGTGAGAAGCAGCTGGATGTAGTCAAGGCTAACTATATGACAGGCAGCATGAGAAAATCTTGTTTCAATACAGCAACAGGCTACTAATTGATTTTTAAACTTCAGTTACACCATAAACCATTTTTTGTGAGGTACGGAGCCCCAGAAGCTTTGGTCACACTTACAATTTTGTGTCTGGGACCTGTACTTGCTTACAGGCAGCAGTTTTCTATTTGCCAGTGGAAGATAGAAAATGTTTTCCTTTTAGTCTCTAAAAGTAATTTTGTTGGCAAAACGACAAACCCTGCCAACTCTGCCTGAGTAGAAACTAACTCTATTACCTTTGGATACACCACTGTAAAGTTATGAAATCTGACCTTTATGCCTGGCTCTTAAAAGGCTTTATGTTTTATTCTACTTAGAACATTTGTGAAGCCATGTTTATTTTTATATAAGCTTTTCCAAAATTCCTTCTACTGACTCTTTTTGGGGTGATTAATTATTCATGGTAGGAAGGAATTATCTCCTAAATGCAAATTTCACAAGAATCAGTGTTAAATTTTTTATTTAAATAAAGGAAGTGAAACTGATATTGACTTGTACTCTGGTTGCTTATAAAATTCTTTAAAAGTTCTGGTAAAATAATAGCATATTTTTTCATGATATTCCCATTTGGCAGCTACTTTGTTAAACTTTAGAATATCTCATTTCGCTTAATTTTCATCACACCTTTGTGAAGGAGTGACCCCATTTGATAGATAAGAAAATCAAGTCAGCAAGGTTAGTAAAATCAATCAAGGTCATATCACAGAGAGTGCTGAGCTTAGATTTAAGCCTACAGCTCACTGACATCAAAGGCCAAGTTCTTTCCAATATGAGATGTTGCCTTGGGAGTCTCTAAGTTGTAAACTTCATTACAAGTCTGTGAGTCACCATATCAATGACAAAGGTGACCACATCTGTGAATCCGACTCCTCTTCCTTCTGAGCCATGGCCACATTGCATTTCTCCCCCTTGATGAGAGTTATTTATGGGTGGGTGATAGAGTTCTGGCTGACAGACTATACAGAGAGGAAATATGTGTGTAATGTTCAGGCATGATTCATAAACTATTCTGCACGACTCTACATTTTCTTCCCTGCATTCCAAAGCATGACAACACCTAGGGAAATCTTGGAACCCATGTGAGTCATATGCAGACAATGGCGGAGCCTCTATCTGGGTCCTGGATGACTGCATAGAATGAAGTTCTTTGCTTGTAACAAATAGAGTGACAAAGAAGGTTTTGGTGGTGAGTTTTGGAATTTATAAGGTACTGCACTGTCTTAATCCACTTTCTGTTGCTGTAACAAAATACCTAAGACCAGATAACTTATAAAGTACAGGTATTTATTTGATTTAAGGATCTGGAGGCTGGGAAGTCCAAGAGCAGGGCATCAGCATTTATTCAGTGAAGTCCTTCTTGTTGCATTACAACATGGTAGAGGACATCATGTAGTGTAGTTATAAAGCCACTAATGCCAAGGTGGGGTCCCCATCTTTATGACCTCATTTAACCCTAATTTCTTGCCAGAGTCCCTATCGCCAAATACTATTAGCATATGAAATTGGGGACTAAGTTTCTAACACACAAAATTTGGGGGAATGAATCCAAGTCACAGCAAACAACTAGCATGGATTTTTGATGTTGAAATTTCTATATTACCAAAGTGATGTGCTGCTATGATAAACACAGGAATAATATAACATCGACTAGCAGTTGAATGGGTGGTGAGAAAACTGATACTACACACCAAAAAAAAAAAAAAAAAAAAAAAAAAAAAAAAAAAAAAAAAAAAAAAAAAAAAAAAAAAAAAAAAACCAAAAAACAAAAACAAACAAAAAAAACCACTGGAGTTACATCTTTTTTTGGTGACTATTTTTGGTGAAACTGTCACCAAGAGAAAACTTGAGGTCAATCTTGTGGGTATTGAGCCTGTAGCTCTAGGGTACAAGGTTGAAAAGAAATATCTTAGGAGTCTATATTCATTGTTGCTGCTGACTGATATTGTAAGAAAGATGAGCTCAGGAAATAATTGGCTGACTTGGAAGGAGAGATCGAAAGGAAAGGACAAAGTCCAGTGATCAAAGACATTAGGGGACTGAAAATTTTTTTACTCTGCTAGACCATAAAACAGTATAAAAGATAAAGTAGAAATGTTTGGAGTGACAAAGATCCATTAAAATTCAGCCTTAGATAAAAATTCTTTCAATAATGACTATTATTTGCATATCAAAAACTCACTAATGTTCTGTGCTAAATTTAACTAAATTGACTATTAGCCCTGAATTACTTTTAATGTTATAAAAAAGGGGCAAAAGCTGTGGGATTTGAATTTTATAAAAACGCATCCAGATTAGGCAGAGTCTCTGTCTAAATACAGCAACCATAGCAAGTGATCCAGGGTGATTATAGTGTTGATTATTTTCCCCGCTTGACCAAAGGGAGAAAAAAAGAGTTAATTACCCCATCATTACACACTTAATACAAGCACAATATCAGAGTATGGCAACTATAGCAATATTCAGTTCAGCTGTATGAAAGCAGGAGTCACACACCAAGAGCTAAAAATATAAAGCAAAACATTGCAAGTTGCTGAGAAAGACAGAGAGAGACAGAGAGAGAGAGAGAGAGAAACAGAGACAGAGACAGAGAGATAGAGACAGAGAGACAGACACAGAGAGACAGATAGAAAATATCAAATATCATAGGATTTCAGGAGAGGCTGAAATAAATTTCAACCAGACTGTTTGTGGAAAACTTCATGGCTAGCAGAGTATTTGACCTAAGTCTATGATATAGGTAGACAGAAGTGGGTAAGGATATTGTGAAAGAAATGTAAATGTTGCCAGAATCAAAATGAAATTGCTTGTGTCAAATCTAGCCCCCACCTCTGAAAGACAAAGAAGGAAAACAAGCCAAGAGGCTATGCAGAAAGGAAGGGAGGGTTCTTATATATGATAGTATGTGACATCATGTATGATAGCAACTATCATGATACTCTGGTCAGAACCACACGCTTGTACAGTGCCCACTGTAACCTTACTCAAAAAGCACTTCTACAAGGACATTTGCCTAGCAACTGTCTGCTCAACCTTGGACTGACTTCATGCTTATTATTAATCACTTTGGCCAAAAGTTATTTTTTCAAAATGCATGATGTAATCCTCCTCCTTTTGTCTTTTAAAAATTTCCCCTTACCTCAAACACTTCCATTACAATCATAGTTTCCTATAGCATGTATATTCCCACTGAAACACTCTGCTATTCCCAAATAAATGCCATTTTTTCTTTGGAAAATCACTCTCTCTCTCTGCTTTATTTAGGTTGATGATATTGTGGAGGAATAGAAAGACAGAGTTATAGCCTCCATGTGGAAAAGCATCCTCTTGGACTCACAAGTAGTTAGATAAGACTCAAAATATAAGCCAGATATTTGAGAGCACTGAATTTGACCCTTAAAATGTGGTATTTAGACATTAGATAATGCAAATAATTTCAAATGCTTTCAGCAATGTAGATGGTTACAGATATGATTACATCATTGGGAAAGAGAATAAAAAGGGCAGAGAAAACTTGTTTGCTGGGCATCACAGTACTCATGCTGGGAAAAGCCAAAAGGACAGATGCATTGAAGCAGAAATTTAGTAGGATCAGGGAAATGCTTGACTATGGGAAGCAGAGGAAATGTTTACAGTACAGAAAGAATATAAAAGCCTTAATTTCTTGGTATGTTATAGTCATGGAAATAGAAGAATGGGTTTTGTGTTATAAGGGTTTTGTGAAATCCAAAGTCTTGAATCAGTCATTACTTTTCTCAGTTAAAATGAATGAAATTTTACAAATTATTTAAAATCTGTTGCTCTCAGATGTGCTACAAATAAGGAGCCAGAAAGAGCAAGGATCTTCTGTGATCAAACTAAGCATGTTTTACAGTCCTGGTCTAAATGTCTCCAAAGTTAATGATGAAGAAGAAGCTTCAGAAGGGAAATAGAGAGCATATGTTGTTTTATTTCCATCTTAAAGAAGTCACACATATCAATTTCCTTCTCATTTCCCTAGTAAGAACCTGTTCACAAGACCACGCCAAACTGCAAGTTGGTTTGGAAAATGAGGTCTATGGATAGCAGTAGCATGTAGTGAGGAACTCCTCCAATTCTGTATTTAATAATGTCATTGCATTTGTAGCTTGAAAGTAGCCAATATGTCAACATTTGCAGCATAGAAATTGGCAAATGTTACAAATTAGGATTCTCTTCGCCCAAGGGCAAGTTGTTAAACATTTGCTAGCACTCTGATTTTTATAGTTTAACAGCAAATCTTTGAGCTTCAGCTCTACTACTAGAAGTAGGGGGTAATAAATTTTGGTGGAAAATTAGGAGCTACTGGCACAAGACAGCAGGATCTATTCTAGGAATATAAGAATAGATAACTATTAGAAATAGATGATAAAATATTTTAATCTCTACCCAGAGATTGTATGGAATGTATGTCAATGGAAGGCTTCTCTGAACTGATCAAGATATAGAAAATATGAAGTGTAATTGAACAGCAAAGAGGTACTATAGATAGCATAATAAGAGACACTTTGTTGCAAGCTCCTGATGCTTTGGAAGGCTGAAAGTCACAGTCTTTCTTTCTTTCTTTTTTTTGCAGCACTAGGGATAGAACTCATAACCTTGCATCTGCCAGGGCAGGCGCTTAAGCCACTGAGCCGAACTCCCTGCCCTAGTTTTTTTTGAGGCAGGATCGCATTATGTAGCTCAGGCCGGCCTTGCACTCGCGTTGTAGCCCAAGCCAGCCTCGAACTCACAACGCTCCTCCTACCTCAACCTCCCGAGTGCTGAGATTAAAGGTGTGCGCTACCACGCCCGGCAAGTCACAGTATTTCTATAAGCAGCTAAGTAACTCGATACCTCTGTCAGTGCTTCGTGCACCCATAGGTTTTGGATCCTTAGCTTCCCTTTGTGTATATCTTCCTAGACAGTCTTATTCTGAGAACTGTACCTGTGACAGTGACGCAGATAACGACCATGTCTACAGACTCAGGCCTCATCTCTCGCTCTTCTAGCCACTATAACTTATGCCCATGTGACTGACCCTTTAGAAATTCATACTGATATTTACTCCAAAAATTCATATTTCTTATCCTTTCTTAGGTTTGACTTGACACCATCATTCTTTTAGCCAGTTGGGATAAACAAACAAATAAACAAACAATAAACAAAACAGAAAAACGCAAAAAAACAAAATGAGTCTCTTCGTAGAAAGATGAAGTTTTTCATTAATTTTGAATACAAATTTGTTATTCATTATTAACTCAATCAACACTTCCTGAGTATATACTATATTCCAGGTACTCTATTAGATGCACTGATGCATCAAGGGAAGCACTTTGCTTATGGATCTCACACAATAAACAAATTAGCAAATAAAAGATGTAAGTTCATTGATGATAATAAAGGAAGCAATGAAAGTATGCCAGAGACGCAAGCTACCTGTGTCCATATACTGCTCTTCCTTCTGAACACTACAAAACAACATTCTGAGTTTCATTTGCAGCAGTTAGATTTAACCATGTGATTACTTCTAGTAAGCAGAATGCGAGTGGAAGTAGAATGTGCCATTTTTAGGCCAAAGCTCTTACAAACAGGTGGTGTCCTTATGTTTGTGATAAGTTTTTGATAAGTAAATACTCCCTATGAAGATCCTGGTTCTAGTTGGCTCACTGAATTGATCATACATGTGTGTTAAATTTTGTCAGGTGTAGTTTTTGAGATGATTATTAGTGACATATTGCATTAACTTAATCTAGTACATTAATATATTTGTATAGCACACGTGACTCAGGGAAAATCCCAATGAAAGGCAACTCCAAGCAGTGGCTTCTTCAACAAAGAATAATAAACTAAAGAAATGACAGGAAAAAAGAAATTAGTCTCAGGCTTTCAGAAAGTTAATGCTTTGGAAACTGATGATAAGGGCTCATTTGCAAATTCCTCTGGTGCTGTCTCTAGACTGATAAAATCTGTCTCCAGTAAGGAAGTTATATTCTGTCTTTAGCTGGGTCTCCCCCACCCTACCTCCCTTCATCTTAATTACCCTTAACCCAAAACTAATAATGTCCAAGAGACATACTGTAATATGACACATTCTTGGTTCCTTCAGTCTACCAAAGGATTCCAAAATGCTGAGGACACAAGACTTATAGAACTAGGTTATTTATCCAGGAAAATCGATATAGTAAGGTTTCACTTATGAATAATTGCTATAGTTTGAGTACTTGCAGGCATGCTATATTTTATGATGAAAAAAATTGTAGTTCTAAGATTTGAACCATTAAGTTTATTTTAAAAAACAAAGAACTTTAAAAAAAAACTATACTGGAAAATGAATTCACGGCCTTCACACTGAGTTACATGCCCATGTTTCTTTCAATTTTTAATTTTGAGAGAGAGTCTTGTTGCTAAATTGCCCAGGCTGGGCTTTGAATTTATGATCCTCTTGCCGTGCCCTCCCAGATTGTGGGATAACGTGTGCACCACTATTCTCAGGCTAACTTTGAATTAATTCTGTTTTGTCTGATACCAAATCCTAAAATGTTTCCCTTATGCACTATTCCTTGGGTCTTCTTAGGTTTTTGTTGTGATAAGGCAGCTTATACCTAGTAGACATTTTCAGACTCATAGTGGAATGATCACAAGTTACCTTTAATTTTAGTATTTTGAAATGCAATATTATTGTCAGAGGTAATGGTTAGTAATAAGGTTGGGATACCATGGCTCTGGGAAATATTAGATCACATATTATTTATGTCCTTTTTAAACAGAAGCTAGTATTATTTTGCCTTATACACACCATTTTTTTTTAAAATCTAGGCATAAAATTTATTATCATCTGTCTTTACATTTTTTTATCCTTTCGAGTGCTAGAAAAAGTTGAGGGGATAGAAATTAAATTGTGGGAAAACATTGATAGTTTATGACTGAAGCAGAACTGAGTATTTTACAACTGCAAAAATTTATAACTTTTGTTCCTAATTCACATAAACATTTCCTAAGACAGTCATGATCTGGCACTGGAAATACACCCCCTGTACTCCTTCAGTCATATATTTTTTTCCTTTATTTAAACATGTGAGATGAAATTAACTTCTAGTAGTTTGGAGTTTTGAGACTATTCCTGCCTATCTAATTAAGTACTGGAATACTGTCCTTAATAATTAGCTAGTCTTGGCATCTACAGACACTTGGAGAATAACCGAGACACTTCTGTCTCATTCTGAAGGTGAACCATGCTGACTGCACTTCCAATGAGCCAGTTAGGGATGCATTTCCCTCATCATCCAGTTTTAGCTCCCTAGGAATTTTACTTCCAAATGATAAATGAGAAAGAAGTACATGCAATAGTTTCTTTATTCTCCCCCTCCAAACAAAAGGTCAGTTTTTTTCTAAATTTGCATTTAAATTCTAATGTGAGTAAAGTGTTAACACTATTTTTTAAAAATTGTCATAAACAGTTAAATACAAATAAACGTCATACTTCTATATGACAAAGGAATATTTTAGCTTGCAAACAGAAGATTATGTCTAAGATGTTGGCACAAGAAGAACATATATAAGGAATTATTAAAAGATTTGACAAAATAAACCTTATGTTTTGCTCTTTTCTCCCAATTTTATTGATGTGCAATTTTGTTTATAAAGTGTGTGGTTTGATTAGTTTTGCATGTGTATGCATTTATGAAACTGCCTGCATAATGGAAATAATGAGCATTTCCATCCCCCTCTAAGAATTGCCTTGGCGTCCCTTATAATATAGCTCTTCCTTTTCTACCATTATCAAGCAAATAGGGACCTAATTACTGTCAATATAGATAAGTTTGCAATGTTAAAGTTTTTCCATAAACAGAATCATCAGGCATGCATTCTTTTTTCCTGGTTTCTTTAGCTGAGAATGAAGGTTATGAGATTCATCCATATTATCATATGTATCAGTAGTTCTTTGGTGTTTTATTGCTTAATAGTATTCCATTATATAGATGTACTGCACCATAGTTTGCTCTTACATTTGCCTGTTGGTGGAATGCTGTTTTGTTTCCAATTTTTAGCTAATTCACATACCAGGCTTCGAGTGGACGTCTGCTTCTGTTTCTTTGTGATAGGTGCTTTTGTAGGTACAGTAAAAATGGGTTCCGTTCTGGGTAAAAGTTCGTAAGTTGGTTTCCTCCATAAATCCAAAGAAGTGAGTCTTATACTCTTTGACACAAATGCAGTGTATGTTTCTTTGCATTTCCTAGGAGTACCTCCACATCACCACTGCTTTTCCTCTTGCTTCCCGACAGCCTGGGCTCTGACTGAGCACTTACTGTACACTATCACACTGTATAGTGGGCACAGAGCAGCACAACTGGAACAATGTTTGGCAGACACGTGAGCTACTTCTGCGATTTGTTTGCACCTACAAATGTTTGTAATGTGAAATTTTTTAGTATCTGTGAAAGTTCACAACTTGAACGTTACTAAGTTGGGGACTTACTGGATATGCTTAACATTTGAGGTACTGAGAAATTGTTTCCTAGCAGTATGTGAAAGTTCCAGTTTTTCTTCATAGCCTCATTGATACATGCTGTGGCCTGACTTTTTAATTTTAGCTTAATTCTAGGTAGCTAGTGGTGTGCTATTGTACATTTCCCTGTTTACTAATGATACTGAATCATTCTCCTGTGCTCAATGCCTGTTTGAATGTTTCCTTTTACAAGGGGCCTGTTCAAATCATTTGCTCAGCTTATTTCATAAATTCCATACTATTTTTTTTTCAAATAATCACATCATCTGGAAGTACAGAAAAATTTTGTTTCCCTCTCAGACCTTTGTACCTTTTATTTCTTTCTTGCTTAATTGCAATGGTTAAACCCTCCAGTAGAATGTGGTGATGCTGCAGGTATTTTTGTCTTGTTCTCAATCTCATGGGGATGTAATTTAGCCTTTTCCTCTTAAGTATAACATAAATTGCAGTTTCCTGAAAAAAAAAATTCCTTGTAATTCAACTTTGCCAAGAGGTTTATACCATGAAGCAGTATTAAATTTTTTTCAGATGATTTTTATGCATCTGCTTAGTAAGGAAACTTACCCCATTTAAAAGAGGTCAACTTAATGTTTTAGACTGGGGCTTCTAAAAGCTTACTTTTCCAAGACTGACTGTCTTTATTTTTCTGATAGAGTTCTCTTATTACGTTTTAAGCATGTGAAGGCTCTGTGCTGATAAATATGCTTCGTTTATGATATTTGTGATTTGTGTCCTCCCTTTGGTTCCTCATTTGTCTCCTTAGAGCTCTGTCAGATTTGCTGATTCTTCTAAACAACAGCTTCGGGCTATGTTAGTTTTCTTTATTTTCTGTGTGTTCTACTTTATTGATTTCTGCTCTTTTCTTCACTATTTTTCCATTCTCATTACATTCAGTTTACTGTGTTCTTTTCCTAGCTTCTTATAGTGAATATTTATACTTGATTTTTTTAGATCTTTAAGGTCTTTCAGCTCCAAGCACTGATTTAGCTAGCACCTCACTGATTCTGATATATTTTAATTGTCATTAAGTTCAAAATGTTTTCTGGTAATTTTGTCATTTCCTCATTAATTATTTAGAACTGTGAGTTTTAACTTGCAAATGTATTGGATTTTTCTAGATGTTGCATCACCTCAGCATTATCTAGCATCTAAGGGGAATTGGTTCCAGAATGTCCTATGGGTACTGAATCCTGTTGATGCTTAAGTCCATATAACTTAGGCAAATCCTCTTATATACTTTAAAATATCTGTGGATTATCTATAATACCACATGCAATGTTACTGTATATAAATAATTGTTATATTGTGTTGTTCTGAATGACAAGGAAAAGATTTGTACAAGTTCTATTCAGTTAAAAATTTTTCCAAGTATTTTTGATTTGCAGTTGATTGAATCTGCGGATGCAAAGCCTAAAGATACGAAGGGCAGACTGTACTGATTTCTAATTTAATTTCATCTAGTCATAGAGCGTAATGCATTATTTCAATCCTTTTAGATGTATTGAAAGTTGTTTTAGGACTCAATATAGGCTATTATAAGAAATGTAGTATCTAGGTTTGAAAGAATTGTGTGTTCTGCAATTATTGAATGTAGTGCTTTCTAATGTCAACTATATAATGATTATTATGTTGTGACACTGTATCTGTGCCTACGACAACCTCAAAAGACAGGGACTTCTTGGCCACTTTTATGTCAAGTAATTAATATGATATTTAATTTTTATTATTTTGAATGTCATTGACTATCTCTGAAAACGCATTTTCTGAATTCTGAGTGTAAACTAACCTAAATTCAATTTGAATTATGTTTAAATGGTTGGTTTCCTGCAGGCTGCTATTTTTCTTTACCACATTAGCACCCCACCTTTCCCCTCACCACTTCATCACATATTCCTTGACCAAATGGGGCCTTTAATCCTGAGTTGTATCAAATAACTTAGTAGGAAAGAGATCATCTTCATTAAATTATTCTGCTTCCTATGAAGAAAACAAGTATAAACAACATTAATTTTCAGAATTTACTTGTGAACATTAAACTTCCCAACAAACATCAGAGTAACCCCTTTATTATTTTAATTTACAAATTCAAAGGGTACAATGTGACAATTTGTTTGCTTTCTTGGTACTGGGGATTGAACTCACAACCTCACACTTACCAGGCAAGCCCTTGAGTCACTGAGCTATATCCCTGTACCCAATGTGATAATTTGATAATATGTACAGTGTGTAATGATAAAATCAGGGTAATTGACATTTCCATTTTAAACACTGAAAATTTTTGATTAACATGCAATGATTATACATATTTTTGGGGTGCAGTGTGATATTTCAACCCAAGTGTATAATATACACCAGTCAAGTCAGGATAATTAACATTTCCCTTGCCTTATGATTATTTTGTGTTTGGAAACTTTAAGCTCTTTTCTCCTACTGATTCATAAAATAGATTATTGTGAATTACAGTCACTCCACTGTTCCTTAGAACACTAGAACTTTTATTTCTATGTATCTGTATTTGAGTACTTGTTATTTAGCTAACTCACTCCTGTGTATATATATCCAAAGGAAATGATAACAACGTATCGAAGAGATACCCACATATCCATGTTTATTGCTTCATTATTCACAATAAATGAGGTACAGAGTCAACATAGATGCCCATGCATGAATGAATAAAGAAAATGTGATATACACATCACAGAATGTCATTCAACTATAAAAAGAATGATACCCTATCATTTACTGCAAACTAGATGGAAGTGGAGGACATTAAGCGAAATAACTTGGACATAGAAAGATAAATATGCTTCTCTCGTATATATTGGTGTTAAGAAGTCAACTGGAATGCATGATAGTGGTTACTAGACAATGGAAAGGGACCTGGGGGGCAGAGATTGTGGGAAGTTGGAGAGTGGGTACACAAAACTGTTCTGAATGTTGTACTGAGAGGCAATATCAACATTAGAGGTACTGAGCATAACAGGTGAATTTAAAAAATTAAGATGAAATCTTTTAGCATTCTTAGATTGCTTTGATATTTGAAGTCATGAACATTTCATTGAATCTTCCAGTCTATCTGATTGACCACAGATAAAAAGCACTGCTCATAATATAAAGGTGTACCGCAAAGCACAATAAGATTGTGTAACTTCAAGTCATTTATTTAAACTCTTTTGGAAGAAGCTTTCTGACTAAAAAGTATTTCTTGCTTAAAAATAGTTTTAAATAATTCCACTTTCTTTTTCTTTCTGAAAAGAAAACATGAATACTAAATATTTTAAAACATATAGGTAGTGTAAAAAGGAAATAATTCAGGTCTCCATCTACTTTTCATAGAGACTCTGATAGAAATAGTAATTAATGTGTTTACTTAAAAATAATACCATTGTTTTCAGGACCAGCAACATTCCTTCATTGTCAACTGAGTAAAAGAAAGGTATGTCAGGAAAGAAAACAGCCTTTGAAAAACTGGTGAACTCAATAAAAGTGATTATCCTAGTGCACTTACTGTCTTGATGGTGCTGAATAACTTTCTCTTGCCTCCCGACTCTGAATATGATCACTGTGCTTTAGATATATCCAAGGAAAGAATTTATGCAGCCTTACCATTCATACTCCATTCATGATAGTGTTTGAATGGAGATGTGTAATTCATTTTAAGGTTCTCATTTTTTCCTCTATTTTCTAGATATCTCTGCTTATAGAAGAATGTGGCTTATATGAGTATCGTTACTGTCATTAGGGGTTTTCTTTTTGTCTCGAGTTCTCCTGCTTTGGAACATTGCCAAAATCAGGGATAATTCCAATCTCTGGACCATGACTTACCTTGATGAGTCATCAGATACTGTCCAATAGGAATCTGTCTAAAGCTGGATTCCTCAGAGTCACAGCAGGATTAAGGAAGATTCATATTAAAATGATGTCAGGGAATGTTCTGAGGGCAAACTGGGACAGAAGTGGGATTGAGAAGGGAAGGGGCTGAGCGAGAAAGTGATACCATGTAAAGTCCCACTGATGACAACTGTAGCTCACTGCCGAAGAGAATTTTGGAGTACAATAGAAATTACACCCACTGAGTCAGGAAACTCAGAGTAACTTGGGGAATCAAACGTCGTGTTCAAGGTTTAACCAGTTGTTTCCACTTTAAATTTCAGGATCTTAACTCTTTCCCAACCAAGTCCTGTCATATAAAGATAAAAACAAAACAAACAAAACAAAACAATAAAACTCACAAAATGGAATACTGTTGCTATAATACAGCAACTTGTATGATTAGTTTTGTACGTAATTTTCAGCAATATCAGCCATGATGCTATGAGAAATGAAAGGTTCATTGAGGGCTCTCATGGAAGGTCTGCTGTTTTCAGAACTTGAGTTGAACAAGTTAAGGGATCTGAGCTAACACTTTTCTTTAAGTGCTAAAATCTGCTCAGGAGCAGCCATCCCACATCAAAGCTGTGCTAGCTACCATTACTGTAGCTCTCAGCAAAAGCCAAGGGCAGCAGCCACTTGGGCTTCCCAAGCATCTGTTTTAGTTAACACTGTATCATAAACAACTAGGGATGACAACTTGGTTAATCATGGAGTCACTGCATGCCACAGATTACTAGTATCCTTTCCCACTTCAGCAAGTCACTTAGCAATGTACTGAAGTTCAAGAGTCTGACAAAACAAATACTCCAATTCTGTCCTTAAATGGTCTGTCTCTTGGGACTGCATCAGTCATGGTCCCATCTAGAGAAAGAAACCACATAGGAATTGAAACAGGGTAAGTTTGAGATAAAGAATTACAGTTTATCTGAGGTTTCATTTTCATAGTTTTAGTTATCCTTGGTCAACCTTGGGCCTAAATAGTAAATGGAAAATTCCAGAAATAAATAATTTACAAGTTTTAAATGATATGCCATTCTAAGTAGTGTGATGAACTCTCCTGCTGTCCTGCTCCATCCTGCCTGGGATGTGAATTATTCCTCTGTCTGGTGTATCCGTACTATATATATCACTTTTTTCACTTAGTAGCCCTCTTGGTTATCAGATCTACTATTGCAGAATTGTAGTGCTTGTTGTCATGTAACCCTTATTTTACTTGACGATGGCTCCAAAGTGAAAGAGTAGAAGCTATTATTCCTTTGAATTAAAAGATAAAATTCTCCATTTAGTGAGAAAAGAGAAAATTTGCATCTGAGGTTGCTCAGATCTATAGTAAATTATTTTTTTATTAATCTCTTGTGGTGTCTAGTGTATATTTAAATGTATTGTAGGTATGTATGCATAGGAAGAAACATTATATGCAAGGACTCAGAACTATTCACAGACTTGGCCACCCACTGGACTCCCAAATGCTTCCTGCAGACAAGAGGAGTCACTGTCTAATAAAGGATTGCATGCTCAGAGCTAAAGAGAACTTCGAATACAGGAACAGCCTTAAAGGAATAGCTACTACCCATGGGGCTGAGGCAGAACACCCCACTCCCAGGCTGAGGAGCCAGACCTGTTTTGAGAAGGTGTGAGAGTGGCCCACAGACAGGGTGCTGAGAAATGTTCTGAGGTGCCACATTGGCTCAAGTTGCTGTTCAGCTGCCCTCCATGGTGCTGAGGGGCGCTCTCTGTGGAGTGGTGCTATGCTGGCTCTCTCTGCTGGGAAGCCACCCTCTGCTTGACCTAGAGATGCTGTTCCCACAGAGACACCACACGATGGAACTTGCTCAAGAGCTGCCCGTGGGAGCGGTGTACTGGGAAGCGGCCCTCAGCAGGAGGTGTTCCTGAATCTTGCAGCCACTGGCTGTCCCACATGCCCTTGGTCATTGAATGATACAGGTGCAAGCCCAGAAGAGTCCACTGGTTCCCCAACCCTTTCCCTCCTTCCATAATTTTCAACTGTGAAAAGTAGAACTGGCTTGTAGTTAGCCCTTATACCATACCAGCTGTTAGAAAGAGGAATTAAAAAAATCAGAATGGTGGTTTTCATTATGTAATTAGCTTGTCTCTGTTGCATGCATTTTACCTCAGCTTTTCTTTTTACAGTTACATATGAAAGCAGTATATCTACAGTGAGATTTGCACAAATGAGAATACAAGGCTACAAGAATACAAGGAACTACCAGCAGATAACATCATAATCTTAACCAATTTAACACTCCCTTAGGACTTCAGTTTTCCTCTCTTTCAAATAGGATTAACTTTTACTTATTTCTTTCTAATTCTTTCTGTAAGGCATTTTTTGGAACCTATGTTTTGCCAGCCACTGCATGAGGACTAGAGACTTTTAGCTTACTAAGGCATTATCCTTCTCCTGGATGAGCCATCTCATGGTCTTAAAAATAAAATACAATGTCCCATTGCAGGGAGTTCTCATAAAAGTCAAATTAGATAATGGATTGTAGGCACTTTGAGAAAGATAAAAAAATCACTCCTTAAATGTGAGAGGTTGTACTAATATTAATATCACAGTTGTCACAATCCCAGAATAGCAAATGACTTATACTTTTTTATTCACTGGCATTGGTGCTAAAAGGAAGATTGTGATTCAGGTAAGATCTGAGCATTTGTATTCCTACAGACTATTGCCCATAAATTGACAATCATTAAAATTAACCTGCGAAGTTAATCACTGTGTCTGACATGGATGGCTTTCAGTTTGCACAGTTATGTTCTTGACCAGATGAGGTCTTCCTTTTATTAGTTTATGAGTCACAGGGCAAGGGTGAATGTTGTACTATGAATACTAAATCAGGATCAAGAAACTGGACTTGCTTCTGGCCTTGAAGAGATAAACCTTTTTGGGATACCTATTTGTGTTGTTTACTGTGAACAAAGCACTCCTTATTGCTACTCAGGGTGTAAACAGCCTGTCAAATACTCGATCCCTGGGTCTGCTATGTCTGACCTATTCCCTTTTGTCTCTGATGGTTTGGCTCCTAGAATTTTGACAGAGTCTGGATCTGCATCAAAAGTGCCCTCTCCCCCGACCCAACCTTCCTCTCATTATCAAGACCTCGTTCGCTCTCTTGGAGGTGGATTGCATCAACTTTTCCACAGACAACCCATAGCTTTGGGTGCTCGGTAGATGCTTGTGTCCTTCCAGTTACTTCAGCCAAGGAGAAGGGTGACAGATTGCTGGCTGAGTCTCTCAGAATGGCTGTTCACTAATGATTGCTATAAATTCTGACAATAATAATAGCGATCATAAATAATATAAAACAATAGTGCTGTAGCAGCTGGTATTCCTGCTGCTCAGACTCTTACTTGGAAAATTTAAAAAAAAATTTCACAGGAGACTTACAAAAATTTTGGTCAGATGATGCTGCTTGACCATATGCATTTGACAAGTGGGTGCTTCTTGAAGGGCAGAGAAAGAAAGAGGGACAGCTGTCCTGGGCATTTGTGCACCCTACATCAGTGCTCAGTAAGTGAGAAATAAACCTGCATCATGTTAGGCCATTGAGATTTTGGGATTTGTTTGTTACAGTGTGTTGGAAATAAGCCCCAGATTCAAATTGTCAGTGCTAGGAAAGAATACACTCAGACACGAGGCAAGAAGTCTCGACAAAGCAAAGTTTAAAGTTTACTTCTGTAGAAGGGTGCAAGCATGAGGCAGCAGGAGTGCAGGACACGGGTTTGCCCCTTTTTTCCTTAATCAAGAGGAGGAGCTGCACTTTAAATTCACTGGTTGAATTTAGAGGCTTATGATCTATCACGAGTGGTACAAGGCAGTGGTGGTGTGTTGCTGGTGAGTTAGAGTGGACCTGCTGTTTGGAAGGGAAGGTCCTTAGTTTTTATCTTGGAGACCATCTGTGCTCTGGGAAAAAGTGTATGTTTAGCATTTCTTAGTGCTCAGGATATGAACATAGAGTTGTGGGTAGTGAGTACATGACCAGGTCATTTAAATCCAAAATGGAGTTGCTTTGGCCTTATGCTTTGACAGAAAAGACAAAGACTATTTCTCACTACTGGTGTAGCATAAGCTGTATAGAATCACATCTCTGCAAGGATGTATTTATTTACTTTAACAAATTAAACATTGGAGACCCCATGGCTAAATTCACTCTAGTTAAAAATATTTATCATTCATTGTGTTTTTTAAAAAATCAAGGCATGTGTTTTGAGATATTTTGGAGTAATATAGTAGGTAACATTAAAAAGTTTAACCTATCAGCTTCAGGAGCCATGCATGCATTCTAATTCTACATTCCAAATAGAATGCTGTTCTGAAAGAATTAAGCAGCTTTCCAATGTCTATCCAAAGTGAATCCCCGAGGACTTGTTTCTATATAATGTTTCTGTTTTGCATTTCAGAAGCAAAGTTTATTCATCACAAAGAATAGATTATAGGTTTAGTGTTTTTAATTATTTAAATTTAATACACATAAATAGATATTTGTTAGTTTGTGTGTTCTATCATTTCTATAAAGCACTGTGATATAAATCAAGTTTTTATAATAGTGTCTTAGTTACTTTTCTCTCATTGCTAAGACAAAATACCTGATGCCCAAAATTAGGGAAGGAAAGGTTTATTTCTTACTGTTCTTGGGGGTTTCAGTCCATACTTAGTTGGCTCCAAGAGAGCATGGCATGGCAGGGCAGCCATTCATGGCTGTTGCAAACAGCAAGGTGTGAACCAGCAACAGAGAGTGAGACACACCTTCTTCCTCACCTTACACTATATGTTGGCTCCACCACTGGGTGGGTGCAGTTCTCATACCACCAGTCCTGATGCCAGACTCAGCCCTGTCCATGATTACATTTGACCACCCTATAACATTCCACCCCTGGCCCCCCAATGACTCTTGTATATCCTTAATACAAAAGACATTTAGTCCATCTCCAAGAGTTGCCAAAGTCCTAACAGTTTCAGCATTGCTGAAAAGTCCAAGTCTCAAATCTCCTCTGACATCTATGGCAAACTCTTAACTGTAATCCCCTGTACAAATGAAAATGAGGTTAAACACTTCCAACATGTAAAGGCACATGATAAACATTACCATTCCAAAAGTTACAAACGGGAATACAAAGCTTTGGAAACAAAATCCAGCAGGGCAAACATTAAGTCCTATAGTTGTAAGTTCAGCATGTGAAACAATCTGTGGCAAATTGTGAGCTCCAAAAGGTTTGAGTGATTCCACTGCTGCGGCACTTCAAGGGGCTCTATTTCCCATAACTTTTCTCTTAAGTCCATTCTGCTTGGTTTTTCAGCTTTCCTTGGATGATCCATGTTCCTGGCTTTTTTAAACTTCTGGGTTCTCCACTGCACTTTTAGCTTCACCCTTACATCATTATATATTGCCCTCTCAAGGGCACACAGCTTGGTCTCTCAGGTCTTTTGAAATCAGGGTGGAAGCTGCCTTAACCTCAGAATTTGTGCATTTTCCTTGCACCTAAAACTAGTGCCATGTGGATGCCACCAAGGTTTGCTGCCAGCTGGAGCAGTAGCCAGGCTTTCCTCTCTCTTGGCCATAGGGGTTGAGCGCCTGGATCACTGAGCACTCTGAACCTGATTGTGAGGAACAAATTTTCTATGTTACCACAATTCTGGAATCTAGTGTGGCTGCCGCCATTTTGGAATCTCTTGTGGCCTCCATTGCCACCCTGGAACATGGTACTCTGTGGCTTTCTCCTCCAAGCAAAGTCTTTCACTTTTGGCATTTTGAGGCTGCAAAAGGTGAAGACCTGCTGCTTCCAGGGATGCCCCCAGGCCATCTTTTTTATTTCTTTGTTCCTTCTCAGCAATCAAGGTCTCAACTCTATCTTTGCAGTCTGCAGCTTCCTGGTCAAACTCACAATGTTTGAAATCACTATGGTGGGCTTTCTGCTATTGATTTGCAACATAATTCTGGCTAAAAGCCCCCAACATTAGCCATGCCACTGCCTCAACATTTGACTGCCTTGAAATTTCCTTTGCCAGATTAATCAGTCTGTTGCTCTTAATCTCAGTCTCAGGTAAAGTCTCTGAACATGAGCAAAATGCAGACAAACTTTCTGCCAAGCCATAACACATATCATGTGGAGTGCAACAACCAATGCAGTCCTTCTTACCAGCAGAAACCTCCCAAGCCTGGTCTTTACCAGCAGGCTTTTTATCAGCCATCTGGTCTTCTGAGCTCTGACCAGAATCTCCCATATGGAACAGCCTAAGTGGTTCTAGTGCTATTCTTTCAGGTGACATCTTTGAACCTGTCCAAACTCTTTCCACAAGTCATTTCCAAAGGCTCTTGAACCACATGGTCATGTATAGCTACAGCAGAGACTCCACTCCACAGATAACAAATTCTGTCTTAGTTACTTTTCTCTCGCTGCTGAGACAAAATACCTGATGCTTAAAATTAGGGAAGGAAAGGTTTATTTCTTACAGTTCTTGAGGGTTTCAGTCCATACTCCGTTGGCTCCAAGGCAGCATGGCATGGCAGGGCAGCCATTTGTGGCCGCCACAAACAGCAAGGTGTGAACCAGCAAGAGACAGTGAGACACACCTTCTTCCCCACCTTACACTGTATGTTGGCTCCACCACTGGGTGGGTGCAGCATTCATACCACCAATCCCAGTGCCAGACTCAGCCATGTCCATGATTACATGATGCTTAAGTACGGGACCATCCAATAACACTATAACAAATAGGGAAAATTAAACATGGGTGTATTAAATTTTTAAAGTAAGTTTATTGGTACATTTTAGGTACACATAATGATCACATTCATCATAGAGAACATGTACCTGTACCTAATAAATCTTGATACTTCTTTTTTTCCCATTCTCCTTCTCTCCCTTCAGCTCCTCTTCTCCTTATTTATGAAAGTGTTGTTTCCATTTTATCCTTTTCTCATGTTTTCCTTTTCCCTTTATCTTTTCCCCCTCCTCCTTCCCTAGTTCCCCTAATCTTTCAAACAATTTCTTCCTATTTCACAATATCTATTATGCATCTTGGTCCTTATTTACACTTGTGGATTCTCACACCAGGGAAGCAATGTGATATTTACATATGTGTGACTGATTTATTTTACTTAAGAGTATGTTCTCAAGGAGCATCAATTTAGCAATTAAAAACTGTGTTGCTATAAACACAGGTGTGCAAATATTTCTATGGTATGTTTTAAATTCTTCAGGAAGATATCAAGAAGGAGAATAGCTGGGTCAAGTGGAACTATAATCTACTATGTATCAGTCTGGGCTCTGCATCCTGAGCAATGTAAACTCTCTGCCTCCAGTTGGATGGGCCATGCCATTATGTATCCACTAAAGTTGGGAAACAGGAGTCCATCCGTTTTCTCTCATAGAAGGAGGCAAAGCAGCTGACCATGGTGGCCTAGGCTGTAATCCAGGCACTCTTGAGAGGCCCAGGTAGGAGGATTTGAGCAAGTTTGAGTTGAGCCTTAGTAACACAGCAAGAACCTGTGTCAAATTTTAAAAAAATAAATGGATAAAACTGGCTGAGGATGTAGGTCAGTGTTAAGGCCTTGTATTTAGTTGCTAGGAACACATACACACACATACACACACACACCCCAAAGAACAGAGGCAGGGCACTGTGTCTTACCAATTTTGCACACAGTGGGAGAAATTCCTGAAAAATGAGAAGAGGCAATGTCTTCCCAGCAAAGTTAACTAACCAAAACCAAAACTAAAACAAACAAAAAAACCCCACAGGAAAAAAAAAAACCAAAAAAATCTCAAACAACAGCAAAAAACCCTGCCAACAAGTGCCCACTCCTCTTAGCAAACCTAAATCCAATCCTTGTAAAATATCAGCTTTGTTTAACAGAAGTATTTTTGAGATGTAAAGTCCCACTTGAAAAGCATGGATTTCCTGGCATAATCAATGGAGAAACATTTTTTCTTTAATTATCATTCGGTGATTACAGGAAATGATATTACTGTATAAGATAACTATTTTCAAATACAATTGTTATAGTAGAATTTTTTTTCTCAAATAAAATCTTTATGAAGCTCTGATGCATCAAACCCAGTGGCTCTGATGAAGCAGATTTGGGGTTCCAGAATTCTGTTGCTTTATGCTCGCCTTCCAGGTTCCTGGTAGCCATGAGATGCCTCATCAGAACTCTAGTGCCCTGGATCATGGTTTGAAAATCATTAGAACTGCTACTTCGAATCGGATTTTGAGTTTCTGGTGTGTTAGGCTCTTACATTACCCTCATCTTCCACTCTAGATGAACCTAAAAAAATAAGGGAGCACAAAGAATGCCAACTCCCCCTCACCCCCGCAAAAAAGAAAAGCAAAACTGAAACCTATGTTCTCATCTATTTACAATGTCAGGGAACCAAAAACAATAAAAAAAATAAATCCTAAGTGAAAGCAACTTTCTATCGAGATTACAAGTGAGATAGCTTCTTCTCTCTTGCATGTTAATTGAAATTAGGATTTATGATCTGTGATATGATCATCAATCAGTCTTAACTGCATTTTGTAGATAGTAGCAGCTGTGGATATGGGTGCTGGGCTTGACACCGTCCAATGATTATGTCATTTCTGGCAAGCTCCACTCAGATGTGCTTTGAATGATCTGGTTGTTCTTTTCTTTGCAAAGGCCTTGTGTACTCAGTCTTAGGCATGAATCATAATCATGTCACCCATTTAGGGGTCAGCATCCTCTGCAGTGTGAAAAGTTAAGAGATTCTCAAGCCTTTCATCCTTCTTGATTCCATTTTTCTAGAGGCTGAATGAAGAGTGAGAGGAGAAGGAAAGGAGGTCAGGGGAAGGACGAGAGAAGTTACTGCCAGTGTAAGGGAGGAGAAGGTGGAAGGCTGTTCGACTCACAGTCCTCTCCAGGGCCACCGCACTCAAGGAGTGCAGTTTGCCCCCACCAAAACTCAGGTCGAAATTCATATTTTAATGTTAAAAGATGTAGTGGAAACTTTTAGCGACATTTGGGTCACAGGGATCCACCCTCCTAAGGGATGAATGTGGTTCTCACAAGACTGGGTTAGTTATCTTGAGAATGAGCTGTTACAACACGAGCCTGACACCCTTCATGCCACTGTGGTGTGTTCATCTTCTATCTGTGCCTGCTTGCTCTTCTGCTTTTCCACCAGAAGTGGAAAGCAGTGTGATGTCCTCAGCAGATGTGGCTGCCTGACCTTGGACTTCTCAGCTCTAGAACCATTGGCTGAATAAACGACTTTTCCTTATCAATTTCCCAGTCTTAGAAATTATGTATTGCAACAGGAAATGAACCAGGAGAGATGACTACCTGAAATCCAAAGATGCATTTAAGATTTCCTCCTGGCCGAGAATTCCTATTTAGTTGAAATATAGTCTCATTAATTATGGGGCAAATTTGCTGCAAGATTGGTCAGTAAAACCTCTCCACTGTTGACGTTCAGTTACCTCTCAGGTCATAAGCTGTTTCCAGGGCGGAAAATCTGAAGTCTTTGCCCAACCACGAGGACCCAGGAACTTATCAACACCTGTATATCTTCCAGTCTCACCAAGCATTCCAAACTACCAGATTTGCCATTCCTCCTTCTTCTGAAAACCATTCTTTCCTGAGGTCAGGAGTTGCTGCCGCTAGTTGAGTTGGGCGGAGACTCCAAAAACAAGTGAGAAAATGACAATGTGAGCCAGAGAAAGAAAGAAATACTGATAAGGAGATATTAAAATGTTGGTTTTTCCTATAGGCAGTTAGACTGAGCCACCCAAGGTCCTTATCCTCATGGAATTATGCATCTCATGAGAGGACTTGGACACTTCCTTTGGAGGAAGATACCTTCAATGATGTTAACCTCATGCATCTCTTATGGCTGAGTACAGCAGGGACATTCTCTTGGTGCCAGACAAAAGTCTCTGAAAAGAGAGACCCAGGAACTACATAGAGGTGGGATGGTGTCCCAAGGCCAGGAATTCTCTTACCTTACTTAAAGGTAAAATTATCTGGCCAAGAGGATGCTGGTTGAAGCATCAGTGATAACTTCCACAGTGTTGCACTTGGAATAGAGCCAAGTATCTGAAAACTCAAAAATAAATTTACTGTTTATTAAACATAAAAATACTTTTGTAACTTAGACTAAAACAGTTTACAACTAAGCGATCCATTTGAAGTGAGCAGGAGAAGTTGCCAAAGACATAACGTAGAGAAATGCTCAGAGAAAGAGGAAAACAGGACTGAAGTGAATTTCTGTAGCTTGAAAATAAATTGGTTCATTCATAATATATTTACTGATTGGACAAGACATACCTAAGTTGCAGTGAACCTGCACAGCATGCACAAGGTCCTGGGCATGCTTATAGATATATGGCACCTCTTTTGTACTAGTAGTGCTCTAGGTTCCAAGTTGTACTGAATAGAAGTCAATAAAAATCCCCAAATTCTATGTTCTACTGGGGAGAGAGAGAGAGAGAGAAAGAGAGAGAGAGAGAGAGAAAAGAGAGAGACAGACAGAGACAGAGACAGAGACAAAGACAGACAGAGGAGAGAGGGAGATACAGAGAGACAGAGAAAGAGAGATCATTAGTAAGTTTACAGTGCTCTTGATGATCATACATGTGATGAAAAGGTAGCAGCAGAAAAGGAAGTAGGCAGTGAAGGACTGAGGCATTTACAATTTTGAATGGGCTGACAATGAGGGCTCACTCAGAAGATTACTGGAGAGCATGAGAGGAGCCCTTCAGGTGTGCAGGGAGGAGGATTCCAGGTGGAAGAATACCGCATACAGGGAATATGCCTGACTCAGTGGACAAGCAGCTGCTGCAGCGCGAGCAAGAGTGAAAGCAGAAGGTGTGAGGGTGAGGAAGGAAACCATGGAATGCATAAGGCATGCCAGGGTCATCTTTATACATCTTTAAAGCTTTTTAAGAATTTATGTTTTTACTTCACATAAGACAGGAAGCCACTGGAAGGTGTTCAGCAAAGATACAATAGGATTATAAAAGGAAGAAAGAAACAGAAAGTTTTTGGAATTTACAAAGTAATGGCAAATAATGTTGTGAACATGGTGGCATTTATGGATGTTTCCTATAAAAATCTTTTGCAGTACTCACCGCAGGGGGAATATTTTATACACAAACTTGATTTCTATCTGCTTCCTGTCTAGCTGAAGATTCAGGGAGGTCCTAAGCGTGAATCTTTTCCATCGGCTTCTCTAAACAATTTTAGTTTGAGATTTTTGTTTTCAGATTAAAAGACAACATAGACTTTTAAACTTTTACTTGGATAAAATAAATATTAGATATTTATTTTAGAATTAAATATTTCTTACTCTCAAAGGATTGTAGAAGTACTGTGAAATGTGTCCTTTGAATTTACCTGACCTCTTCTTGTAAATCAACAGTATTCTGAAATTATATTTTCATATGTCCAGTTTAGACTATTTGATTATAAGCAATAGGAGCTGATTTAAGTGACCCAAGGCAAGGTAGCCTGTAGAAAAGCAATAGTTGTAGAAGGGGCTTTCAAAGAGAGGGGAACCAGAGAATTTCACCAGAATAAGGTAATAGGAGGAGGCTTAGAGGTAACATCATTTCTGGGCTGAATCAACTGCTGCCACTATATCCCACCCTGTTCTTGCATAGCTACACTGAAAATTCAGAGTCTAGCATAGGACCTCTGGCCTCACTGGGCCATGCTCAGTGGGCTAGAGCAAGAAATCATGGATAACAGCCCTTCAGAACGTGCAAAGAATGAATGAAAGATAATCCCTTCAAAGTAAATGTGAGTACAATTACCAGAGAAATTAAAAAAAAAAAAAGTGGAGCAGGCCCAAGTAATAGATGTCTAGTAGTCTATGTATGCAATATAGTCTATATACATACTATCTAATACTGGCTACATGTGACCATTAAAGCCAGATAATATTAAAGAAAATGGAAAATTGAGCTAATCAATTATACTAGTCTGATTTTAATTACCTGGTAGTTAAATCCTATTGTTAATGACTTCTGTATTGGACACCATATATATGTATGTGTGTGTGTATATATATATATATATATATATATATATATATATAGAGAGAGAGAGAGAGAGAGAGAGAGAGAGAGAGAGCGCGCACGCAAGAGAGAACATTTCCATTGCTGTAGGAAGTTCTTTTGAATTGCACTGGTGTATATAGCAACAGCAATAAATATGTATATATCTTTTTAGTACTATACAGTTAGTAATCTATCAGTTATTTAAAAATACAACTTCACTTTTGTTACATTAGGTCACATTTGTGCTATATATTATCAGAGCATACATTACCATTTCTGTTTTATAGGTAAAGAAAAAAGATTGTGAAATTGACACCAAAGATCACCCAAACACTCCAAAATCACACAGCCAGAATTAAGATTGTAGTCACTTTTCTACCAGTTTAGAAACCCAGGTAATACACAATTTGATATAAGAACAACTATTCTGTTGTCACAATTTGAGTCCTTATAAATTTCACCATTGAATATCCTGTATCTAAAAGGAACATGCATGAGAATTTTGGGGCCCAGGGGTGGAATTTTATGGTTTGTATCTAGATGTTTCCTCAGAGCCTCATGTGGTCATAGGTGGGGCTATTGGAAGTGGCTGGATTTAGGGTGTGTAATGCTGGGATTAGGGAAGCGATGGTGGGATTAGTGGTGTGATGCTGGGATTTAGGGTGCTCCACCCTGGCTGTGGGTGCCATCAATCAATAGGTTTACAGCCTGGATTGAATGCAAAGGAACAGAAAGAAGGATGCTTCTGTTGTTTGCTTCTGCTTTGCTGCCTTCTGCCTGCCCTTCCACGCCATGGACTCTTTGCTCTGCGATGCCCTTCTACTATGTCACCCTGCCTTGTAGCCAGTCAAATATGGACTGAAATGTCTGCAAACTGTGAGTGAAATAAACTTTTCCTCCTTTACCTTTGGGTGTTGGGTATTTTGTCTCAACAATGAGAAAAGTAATTATGATACCTGTCAATGAATTAACCAAGAAACTTTAACAAATCATCTTTTATGGGCCTTTTAAAGGCTACTTTGCCAAAGAGAGCTATAACTCATGATGTAAATATGAAGATATAGGAGATACTATATCACAGGCTGGAGGAAAAGTGAAGGAAAGAAATTCATGCATTCTCTTCTTCCACAGTGGTGTGGAAGCTAGTTTGCTTGACATGCACTGAAGCCTGTTTTCCTGTAGTTGGGTCATGATTGGTAGGATTTTTCATGAGTATAATTTAAGGTGGAATTTTAGGTCTCATTAACAAACTACACAGACTTCATAGTGCATTTATACAGAAAATAGACTTTTCTCAGTAAGTTT